>JAPYZA010000951.1:0-38685 GCA_030522685.1 Eupelmus azureus | reverse complement strand
CCGATCCTACAAGACATTTCAAACATAAGGTTCCTCAGAGTAATTTTCTCCCTCACAACTGGGTACTGTAGCCAACAGTAGGGGCGAGCTTTCTCTTTCCAAACTCGCGGCAAAGTCGACATAGAAGGCTTAGTGCCGTGCCCTCCCTCTATGTAACGAAGAAGCCTCAACAAGGGAGATCATAGTCCCACCGACTGGCACCGAGGGAATCATTGCCTCAACCGGCGTACTTAGCCCAAAGTACTCTGCAGTAAGTCAGCGATATTCCGACCTGACAAACTCACTCTCTATAGCGCTTACCAAAGAACATCGCCTACATAATTCTCAAACGATTTTTTTTTATTTAATATATAACTACGTATTTTTTTATTAATTTTCCACTTACTTCCAAAAACCATCCCATCCGCCAAAGTACAGATTGGCCCGCATTCTAAGTCCCATCCCCAAATTTTCTCACTCCCAACCCTACCTCCAAATCCGACGAAAAGAATACAAAAACAAGCCCCACAAAAGCTCCGCTCGTAAAAAATTCAAAACCTCACTGAGCTTTCACAAACCCCTCTCCACCAAACGCACACACACACACGCATACGCCAAGTTCTCCCATCCTCGACCGCGGGGGAAAAAGCCAGTGCACGCATGTATAACATAAAGCCGGCATGGCGCATTCCTTATGCAGTTTGTTGCGGCTAGAGAGAAGAAGCGCGCCGCGCGCGAGATAAACCGCTAGAGGGACTAATCGATCTCCTCGGCAAAGGTAGGCCGGCCTTGAGAATTTGCCATGCTGATTCGGCCTTTTGTTTTCTCTTGTAGACACCCTACATAACGCTTATCGCTTTTTCTACCCCCCCTTATCCTTCTCTCTCTCTACGGCGAGCTATTCCATTTCAACTGCGGCACATCTTTACGAGAGGGAGAGAGAGATCGACTTTCCGCGGGCAGTCGAACCGGTGCTTTACGACTCTGGTAGGATGTATGTAGGCAGACGCGCGCGCGTGCGAGCATTGGATTATGGATTCAGCGAGGATAGGAGCTAGTTGAGGGCCTTTTTAAAACGTTTGCCGCACGCGATTTGAATAAATTTTACAGCCGCGCTCCGGAGGGTTTATGGGGGAACAAAAATGTTGCGAGCGATAAGAGAGCTGGCTGATTGGTTTTGATATCGCGGGGATCGCGATAAAGAGACTAATTTTGAGAGCAGATGCTTCTGTTACTAGCTTAGTAAAATAAATAAATTGATGTTTTAAATAAATACTGCTAATGATTAGTGTATGTTAATTTAAAATAATAATCGCCTAATAAACTGTTGTTTTTATTTAATAGTATACATGATAACAATATTGATATAAAATTAATTTATAATCATTAAATGTAATGATAGTTATGTGCATGTGATCAAACATTTTTTATGTTTATTTACAATCAAATAAATATAACGAAATTGCATTGATATTTTTATCAATGTAGCTATGGCATACTATACAACATTAAAGGTCAAACATATGCACTCTTAAAAAGGTCTACTTAAGACAAAAGAAATTAATCTTAAATGGAATATCAATATCAAAAACCGTTATTTATTTTCCTAATTGTAAATTATCGGAACCTTCTTAAAACAAAAATTGTCTGAAATCAAAAATAAATTTTGTTTTAAAAAGATTCGGTTAAAATAAATAATAATTGTTACAGAATTTTCATAGTAAATAAGTTTCAGATTTAATAATATATTTACAACTTTAATCAAAGGGCAGAATACGTATCAGGAAACAAAAAGTAGCAGTAATTACAGCAACATACAAAATTCAAATAATAAATTTAAAAATTCGTAAATAATTATAGTCGTTACTATCCACTCTGTAATGAATAAGGTATAAATATAGAAATATACGTCAGAGCAAGTCAGCAATCTGCATTAATTTCGTTAGCAACAACTATTTTCGATCTGCTTACACAGCGCAAAAACAAATTGTAGTATTTATGACCATAATCAAATTCATCATACTCGGCAATATATTACGCTGTAAACTCTCTAAATCACATAATTATATTACGGAAAAACTACTTATCTCATTTTCTACACACACCATTCGCGCGTAATCCAACAACGCACTAAGCACCAACAAAAATCACGCAGACGAAAAAAGCGCGAAGGCCAGAAAGTCCGAAGATGATTTGACGGCAATTTGAAATGGTTAACTCGCGAGCCCTCGACGCGAACGAAAACTGCATAGACGTACGTCGGGGAGAAGGTCTAGATACTCGCTCGTTCGCGCGTCCTCCAATATATCTCCGACTCGGCTCGGCGAGTCTCACCTAGGCGAGCGTTCGATAACTCATCGAAGCTGCAGCAGCAGGTATATATATAAACGCGCGATGCAAATCCCTGACTCGGTTACGAGGCAGCGGGGAGCCGTTTGCGAACTTTGGCAATCTCGCGAGGCCGTAAATTCCCGCGGGGACCGTAACTTGAGAGAGAGAGAGAGAGAGAGAACCGCAGGAGCTGTGTGTACGCTTCGCGCCCAACTTCGTCGGGAGCTGCTCTGCTCGCCTAATATAGTCTAGATGCGCGCTTCGCGAACTTGAAGGAGAGATACTCGGAGTTTAGCACGCTGCAGCTCTGAGATACGCGCTGCTGCTGCTGCTAGTAGCGTGCAGCGAGATTTTTTAAAAGTATAGCTTTCCGACAATTTGGATAGAGTTCAATATTGATATAAAAGCTGCTTGCAAAATTATTGATTGATTTGCTTTGGAGAGTATTGTGGTTTATCTTTTGCTAATTTTGATTTAAATTTTTTATGACATAAACTGACCAAGAGAGCACCTGGGCTCCGGAGCACAGATCTTTATGAAACTTTGGAATGTTTTAAGTTATTACAAAAAAGCAAAGCCATAGTTAAAGTGTTTAACGCTTTGGAATACTCGAGCTTTCACTTTAGACAAGTCCTTACTAAATTTTTAATAAACAAAATGAAACTAAAAAAAGCAAGATTCAATTTACCGTTTTCAGAAAAAAACATTGATAATTTGGACTAAAATTATTTAAAGTAGACCAACAAAAGCGTACCAAAAATAATCTAAATTTCGACCAGTGGAGTCTTGTAAGTAAATCCTTACATTTTCGTAATTCAATTCTGAAAATGGCAAAATAAAGCTTACTCTTGCTTGTTTCATTTTGTTTGTTGAAAATTTATTAAGAACTTGTCTAGACTGAAATATCTACATTTTAATTAGAAGCTGCTTTTTCATTTTTTCAACATGAAACTATAAATATTCATAGTTCGAATATTCTATATCGTTAATGGTTTTATTCATTTTTTAGTACCTTAAAAATATTCCGAAGTATCATCAAGATCTGTGACCTCGATCTCAGATAATCTAGTGAGTCAAAAAATTAATTAAGATTTTTGTATTATTTAACAATATGTAAACATATTGAAACTGAATCTTTTTTAAATTTTATATAATATCTTTTTAATCATAAAATTTAAAAAAAGAATAACGATTTTTACTACAATTTAATATATTGAACCAATGCTTTCTACAATAATGTGACTATGATCAACTGCAAGTCAATTAACTATAGTTAAAATGTTTTACATTAATTAAGATATGTTAAAAATAAAGTGATATAAAAATAAAAAATAAAACATTTCATCAATGAACCAAAAAAGAGTTCTCTGTTATTTAACTTATTTTGTATTTTAAGAAAATTATTAAAAAAATATTTAAATTAAAATTAAAAAAAATTAAATTTATAAAAATAAATTTTTATACAAGTTATGCTTATTCAAATTAACAGCAAATTTTTTCTTTTTCATGGCGTTTACATAATTATTCTGGAGTACTTCAATGTAATTACACACGAGAGGCTAAGGTAACAAAAACGCAACAAGTTTCTCGCGCAACCACTTAAAGCCATTGAAAAGCCAATATTTAGATTACTCTATTAAAAGATTCTAAAAAGTTCGCAAATACAACCTCAAGCGCGATTAGCTAATAGCTCGCGAGCTATCAGCGATATTTATCTTGGCCTCGGCGCGAACTTCTCTCATATTTCCCTGAAAATCTTCTTTTTCACCCGCGAACTTCCACGAACGCCAGTAAAAACGGCAGTGGCTTACAAGGCGCGAACTCTATCTACCTCTCGTGCACGCAGCTCGACCGTGCGCGTAATAATTAGCGCGGCAATGAACTCCAGACTCAGTCTTGCTCTCGCTCTCTCTTTCTCTCTCTAGCGTAGGAGCAAGAGCACACACAGGTAGGCGTATTTATACACGTACGTGCGCGCACACTTCTGTAGAGGTAACGATTTACTCTCTTCGCCTCGTGGAATGTGCCACAGGCCCCGGCAGCGCTGCGACACGTACGAGTCGTCGACGACGACGAAGACGTCGACGCTCGTGCATAGCTTCACGGCATTAGCTTTGACCGGACACGTTCCCCGCGCCCTATAGGAGCCAAAGAGCGTAAAAGAGTCAGAGGAAGAGAATAAAAAAAGGCCTCACGAGCGACTCTTCTGAGAAACAGCCGCGAAAACCGCACATCAGCTACTACTCCTTTATCTCTCTTTCTCTCTCTCTCTCTCTCTCTCTCACTCCTTTCTTTTTACCTATGAACGACGACGCACGCATTGTACACTTGGATTTGTTCTTCTTTTTTTCTTCTAGCTACTAAAATGAGCTTTTGTTTTAATAGCAACTTCTTCATTAGAAGAGTAGTAGGTCTATCAAGTAGATTTTTTTCATAATAGTTTTCAAGGGGATCTATTCGAATTATGCCACAAGTTTAAAAATTGCTAATTGAAAGACTTACCCTATTCTCGTTATCAACTTCCCATGCACGTGAAGGTAAGATGTGACGAATCGCTTGTTTAACTAAAACAAAAATAAATAATTTATTACATGAAACACTGAACATTTATAATTATTTAATTTTTTACTATTATTTTTAAATGTTTTGGTAGTTTCTTATTTTACTTGCTCTACGTATTTTGTAAATAATATTTTGTAAACTTCATTATAATTTAGTCTATGTATTATTGAATAAGCTTCTTTATTATTTTTAAATGATAAATGATATTTTGTAAATATTAAAAACTATAAAATCCCGAAGATAATTTATTCTTTAATATTTAAATCTGAAAGAGTGAAAAATAATGCATTTTACGTACTTTATATGAATATTCACTCTTTCGGAATTAGATACCAAGAATAAGGACAATTATCTCTGCAATTTAATTAGATTAGTATACAAACCTCAACGCTTGTTAATTGTGCTAAATCTTCCAAATCGCTATTGCCGATTCTCGATTCGGTCGATGTCGAAGCCGAAGTCGTACGTCTCATTCGCTTTCCACCTGGATGAATCCAAATTTCCCTACGGAGACCACCGCCGACAAGATTAGCGCCTTCCTTTTCCTTCATTCTTGCTCGCTCCTCCCGTTCTCGTTCCTCTTTCCGTTTGCGCTCCGTGGATTCGTACTGTACACAAATCAACATATACTCAGAATATATTAAAATTTTTGACATGCAACAGCTACATATTGCGTGCACACAGTACATGACGAAAATCTCATTGCACGTTTCTCGTTCGTTATGTTCGTAATACGACAAAGATATTGATAACAAAAATTTTTGAGGATAGTGTTTTTTTATTTTAAAGCAGCACCTATTAGATAGGGCATTGTATGAATCCTAGCAAAATAAGACGAAAAAATAAATTTTGAGCATAAATAAATTTGTAATTATTACCATTGAAATATATTGTACTACCGATAGGTAATAAACATATTATTAAAAAATATTATTTTGATCTCATTAATTTTTTTAATCTATGGAAAATTCATTTTGCCAACATTGGCATTGATTTTTTATTTTGATTAAATGAGTATTTGGAAACTTATTACAGTTTTAAAAAAATAAGTTGTATTCTTATTATAACCATAACTTATTATCAAAATGTAGAGTTAAATAGCAAATCAATTTATTAGATTATTAATTAAAAAACATCTATTTAATATTACTGATTGCAACTTTAATTCTATTTTCATAATATTAACTTTTTTTACAAAGATGAAAAATTGTAATAGCTGCCTTATATCACATTTTATTTAATCTAAAATGTAAAAGTTAAAGAATATATTAGACATTATTTATTTTAAAAAATAAATAAGAATTTGACTGTATGCAGAAAATATACTAGCTTCTTCTACTAAGTTGTGTAAAATTTTCTAAGTAGCCATTCAATAACAAGTTAACCATTGAACCACTACAAGCTTCAATTTGTTTCAAAAAAATAAAATATCTGCCAGAGCTAATAAATTTGAAAGATTGCTTACTACAAACAGTGTGGAAATAACATTGCAGTGCATAAAAAGAAAAATATTCAAGTTTATGAAAAAATCAAAGCAAGAAATGAAATAATCTGAAGGTTGCAAAATGTGGCAGACTAATTGATAAAGCCTACTAAAATAAATAATAGTATATATGGCCATGAAATGATTGGTGAAGAAGTCACATCAAGAACTAAACTTTACTTACATAATGTAGATACTGGCAGCGACACAAAATCAGAATATTATTAAAGTTTTAATTTAAATAGATTTAAAATTGAATTTATAATATAGACTTATATTGTGTACCTTTTTCCTATTTTCATCGAACATCGTAATCAGGCTTTCACGAGCAGACGGGAAGGGATTTGAAGCCATCAAAGACCGCATGTAGTAATAAACTGCATCTAATTTTCTCCTCTAAAAAATCATGCCAAAAAAAGACAGCATAAATTTTAACAAATTTCAATATTTGATGAAATATATTATTTTAAACTTATACTTACAGCATACGTAGCTAACAATGCTAATTGGCTATAAGGTCTACCATTTTTCGGATTAATTTGTTGCGCTTTCAAATACCATCTTGAATTTAAAATGATTATTTAGAATTTTATCAAGTATAGAAATAGAAATTAAGAATTTAAAAATTATACTCACTGCCTTGATTTACCGTAATTTACTGATTCATTTGCAAGCTCTTTATACCTTGCTAAATCACCCAAAAATAAAAAAATCTTTTGAGCGCTTATTAAAGCTAATCCAAGCATTCCAAGACCTTTTGGTGGTATAGATGATGTTAAGAATGTGTCAAGCTTAAAATTATACGTGGCCTCCAAAACCGTAAGTAAATTTGTAAAATATATCGTTCCCTCATCTACAATTTTTAATAATAGTTTCTTATAGTGCTCTCGAAGTTCAGTGTCTTCTTTAGGAATAGGTTTCCTTAAAATTTCTATTATGTTATAAAATATGATCTTCCAAAAATGCTGCTCTACGTGTACAGCCTCGCAGAATTTAAGGTCCGTCATGAGTAACGTTTGTAAACATCTTTGAAGATAAATTCTTAACTGATCTATTCGATCCCATGTATTTAACAAATCTCCTAAATTAAGAATATATTGCAATTCTAAATCTGTTCTTTCAATATCCAAAAGTAAATAAGGATCTTTTGCTGATAGGAAACTAGAAACAAAAGAAAGAATTTTAAATCTATTCAATTCTTAAAGATCAAAGTTAATTTAATCAATCAAATAATACAAAATTTACCTTTCAGAGAGTGGATCATACCAAGGCGGCCTCAAACTACTAATTTGATCTGAAACTTGTGGCGTAAACTTATTATCTTCAAAAGTACTCTGAAAACCATGATGGATTGGTTGGATTCCAGAGCTAGGTGGAAATCCAGGAGCACTAACGGTTTGGACGGGCACTTCATTATCTCTGTAATAAGAAATTGTAATACAAGTAAATAATTGTTTGACTTCCCTTCATTATAAATAGTTTATTTATCCTCCTTAAGCAATGCCTGGATAATAAGATATTTCAAAAGCTACAAGATGCAAAAAGTGATAAAATAATTTTTAAAACAGTACATTTTAAACTTATTTATTTATTTAAATAAATAAGCTGCAAAAATACTATAAAAACTCGTGTTTCTAAATTTTCTCGAAAAATCCTCGGCCGATTTTCTTGAAATTTTAACAGGTTTTTAGTCTTGATGAAATAAGTTGATAGTTTTATTGTCGATTATGCCTGATTCGTTTAAGGCCATAAATGTCATGATTAAATATTTTTAAAAAATCTCATAAAATATTCACTTTTTACAGAAACTTATTTGATAAAAGTTGCATAATTTTCATAAACTCATATATTTCTTTTTACATAAATTTGAATCGAAAATCATATGAAATAACAAGAGATAAAAAATCGACTTTTTTAACGGTTTTGGAACTTCATCTTGAGAAATGCGATTGTGTCTATAGTATTCAAAAATGTAGTTTTACTCATTTCTGATTTAATACATAAGTTAACCGCTAATTATTTTTTTCTTTTCAATATTAGACCGTGTAAGTAAATAAATAATACTTTAAACTTCTACTAAAAATTTCTCATTCACGAAAAATAGTGCATAACCCAGAAGCTTCCACAGATACCAAGTATAATGCTAGTGCCGAAAATTACATAAAAGTATTATGTATTTTATTATATTCTAGTGTAAAAGAGTATCAACCCATTTAATTTAAAAATAAATAAATAAATAAAATAATATAAAAATTATTAAATTTACATTAACTATATACCCTTTTTTTATTATGCCTAAATGTAGTTCAATAAATGTGAAAAAATTCTGAATATTACCTATGTTGTGGACCAACTCTATTTCCAGGCGAGGTTATTACAATAGGTTTATTTGGATTGTTGGGATCAAACAAAGTTCGTTTTTGCTGTTGAATTAACTGTTGTTGTCTCGGTGTAATAGAAGATGACATTTGTGTTTGATCAGGTAAAACTAGTACACCCGGAGGCTGAGGATTTGTATAAGTAGTTGGCGATTGCCGATGAAGTGAACTAGGTCCGGAATTAGTCGTCGACGTCGAAAGTGATAAGGGAGTACGACGACCATCATCGGATTCACAAATAGATGTTCTACCAGTTCTCCAATTTTCTTCTATATTTTGCGACGCTCTACTATAAAAGTCAATAAAAGTTAAATAAACTATAGTAAATTAAATTGAAGTAAAACTAATAATATTAAATTACATACTTATTTCTATAAAAATCATCAGGACCACGACTGCCTCCACGATAATTTCTATCTTTACTAGATTCTCTACTACGGTGTGCATTACGTCTTCTATTTTCAAATCTTTTACTGCTACTACTACTAGTACTATTTTTCTGGTTGTTATTAAAATTATCATTCTCTCTGTTTTGTTGATTGTTTTGACGCTCTCTGCTACTTTCTTCTATTTTATCTTTACTCCTAAAGCGAAAAGAATTTATTAAATTTTACAGAATTTATTAAATATTTAACATTCAATTGAAAATCAATAAAATTATACTTGTCTCTGCCATGACGTTTTGATTTTTTTTTTCTAGAACTTTTACGACTACTACTTCTGCCAACTGTTGGCTGATTAGATGGTGGATTTGTGTTTTCGCGCAAACTCATTACTGAAGAACTTCGGCTCATTTGTTCTGCTTCTAATCTTTCACTTAATTCTACTTCTTCATACCAATCCTGTAGGTAATAAAATAAAATAGTAATAAATAAATAAAATGATAGGTAATTTAAAAAGAATAATAAGAAACATTACCAGTGTAACTTCAGACTTATTATTATCAGGCACAGGACTGCAAGGTTCACTTTTTGTAGGACTAGCGCTTGATGTTTGTTGTGGTTTTGGTTTTTCTCGCTTTTCTTGGACAGTACTAGTTTCGCTTAAATTATTGTTAACTTTGTGTCTAAAATATATAGTTTAATAAATAATGAAATAATTTCAAGATACATTTTTACAAAAAAAATGTTATGAAAAACTCACGTTTGATGAGAAGGACGTTGTGAGTTGAATGAAGATATTGGTTCTCGCTTACGATCAGCGGGCGATTGACATCTATTAGTACTAGAACGATATGCACCTGGCGATGAAGCTGGTGGAGGCATTAACAAACTATCGACACGACTTAAACTTTCCATACTTGTGTACATAGTGCTGTTACTTCCACGGCGATCGTTTGATCTTAAATGAAATATTACGATATAATAAATAATATTAAGAGTTAAATGCTAATATATTTTTATTGCACAAGTATATAATAAAATTTACCTATTCCTGTATTCTTGGCTTGGTGTATGTGATCTTGAACTTGGTGCAGAATACTGGTCAGGTGTGACAGGTCTGAAAGTTGTTGGCCCTTCAGTCTCCTCTGATCTGATTCTACCTCTTCCTCTACTTCTTGCTGGAATAGTATTTGACCAATTTGGTTGAGGAGGTACAGATCCAGTTGGAGGTAAGTTCTGCATTGTTTGCGAATGTTGCATTGCAGGTGGATAACGAGGTGTTGAACCCTAAATTATAATTCACAATTTAAATATTGAATACTAGTTTTAAATGTAACATTCTCAGTTGATTTTAATTTGACTTACTTGAAACGTAACAGTACTGCCATCCCAAGGATCTTCTGAATTTGTACCTATTGAACTATTTGGTTGTGGAAGTATACCATGTTCTTGCAGATATTTAGCACGTAAGCGAGGTGGTAAACTTTCTAGTTTTAAACTTTTTGGCATGGTAATTTCCTTACAACCACGTTTTCCAGAAGGAGGTTTACCTTGAAATTTATCTGGGTATCCAAATGGTTCAACACTACGAGTATCACGAATTCTATTAGAATCATTTAAGCTTTTAGGTCCTATAAATCGTGGCTCTGAACCCTAATAAATTAAAGTAAAAGTAAATTTTAAGAAATCTGTCAGATTATAATTGGTCTTTTATCATAATATATATTTGTCAACTTACTTGTCTAACTTCTCTAGGATTATCCCTACTGTGATTACCAAAATTTCTGTTTGATGGAGGTGAGTCTCCTCGTCTACGTTCATCATTTTCAGAAGTATTACGATTTCTGCGATTTCCCATAAAACGTTTTGAATGATCATCTCTATTTCGTTCATCTCTATTCCGATCATCTCTAATTCGATCATCTCTATTCCGATCATCTCTATTCCGATCATCTCTGATTCGATCATCTCTATTCCGATCATCTCTATTCCGATCATCTCTATTTCGATCATCTCTATTCCGATCATCTCTAATTCGATCATCTCTAATTCGATCATCCCTGATTCGATCATCCCTGATTCGATCATCTCTATTTCGATCATCTCTTATTCGATTTCCAATATCATTATGATTTCCACTGAAGTTAGTAGATATACTTTTACCAAGAAAACCATCATTTCGTTGATTTCTGTTATGTTGACTGTCCCAATCTCTACCATCAGGTCTTTCTCTATCTTTGTCCCAACCAGTTTGGGCTGAAGGTCTAAAAAGGTAAATAAGGAATGTAGCACTAATTTAAATATTTGAGTATTTACATATATACAATTAATTTTACATATTAAAAATTGCTTATATTCACATTTATAAAATAAACCTTTCACTACATGGATTGAGCATAATCAAATAATTTGATATATGAAATTTTATATTTTACTTAAAGCTTGCAATTATTTCACTTAAATTTAAAATATTTCCAAATATTTCCAGATTTCCTACCTGTGAGCTATATCTTGTTCTGCCATTGCTTCCTTAACTTTTTTTGGTACATACAACTGTTGCTCTGGT
This sequence comes from Eupelmus azureus, assembly GCA_030522685.1. Lineage (NCBI taxonomy): Eukaryota > Metazoa > Arthropoda > Insecta > Hymenoptera > Eupelmidae > Eupelmus > Eupelmus azureus. The sequence goes on along the minus strand of JAPYZA010000951.1, from coordinate 27,003 downwards.
TTTTTATTTTTCTTTCGAGGATCATTAATGGATGCATGATTACTTTTAGAAGTACTTTGACCACGATCATCAATATGATTTTTGCAGTTAAGATGCATATCATTCAATTTATCACTTATACTATCAATTTGCAATCTAGGACTATTCTGTGATTGACTTGGATTGTTAAAGTGCGATTGCTTCAATCGATCTTGAACAGACGACATTCTAGGTCTGTCTTGGGAGTTATTTTCATGATCATTGTCATCGAATCTTCCAGACTTTCTCAAAGGGCCGCTGCCTGGCCTATAAAGGGCCTGACCCGAACGAGATGATCCTTTATTTCCTCCCCCTCTCATATCTAATCTATCTCTCTCAAACTTGAAATCCACTGAGTTATCTAAAAAGCAAACAATACCACATGAATAAAACCAAGCAGCAGCATCAACAAAACTACTTAACGCGCAAAAAAAATCAGCATTGCCGTCACGAAAAAAAAGTTGATCAACAAGTTTACAAATACGCCGCACAACTCGGAAATTCTTTCCCTCCGCAATCGTCAAACACAAAACGCAATGCTGTCCCTCGAAAACAGCGCAACTCCGAGCACCGTTGGCAAGACGCACGACGTGAGATCCGGATGCTGTTTACCAAGACGGTTTAGCAACAAAAACAATGCGACGTTATCCAGCGCAGCGCGACGTACCCTTGACAATGCAGCCCGCGACGAAAACAAAGGGACCTCGCGGCGTTATATAATTAGCCGAGGCAGAAAAACCTTAGGGCCCGACGATTTACCTCAAGATCGGCGCCCGATCTGCCGATAACGGCTATTTTTAGTCCCTCCGAAATTCGCGTTTCGGAAAAGTATATACCCGCAAGAGAGACGGAGACTATACCTCTGCACTCTCTCTCTCTCTCTCGAAGCGCACTCACGGGCTTCCCGCCGTCGCTCTGTCTCTCTCTGTCGCGCGGACGGGGGCGCCTATTTATTTTTTGAGGTTAGCTTCGCTCTCTACGCGCGCCTAGGTTAGCTTTGTCGGTGGCTTTCCCGCTGCCTCGAAACTCTAGCCGCTTTCCCCGGGATCCCGGGCGCAGTTTGATGCTGAGACGATGCACGCGTTAGTCGATCTTCGCCTGGAAGCGCGGGCTTCCTCGTTATTTTCTACCTTGTGAAATCTCTCCCCACTTTCTGCGTCCTTTGTCGTAGTGGTTCGCCATGTTGAAGTACGTGCATTTCCCGTCAAAACTTTTGCGCGGAAGGTCAAGAGACTTCGCGCTGTGATCGCGCGCGCGCAAAACGGCGCCACGGATAATTCTCTTTTTGCGCGGCTGGATTTATATATACTTAGAGATGTTTTGGTTTTTTAATGATGCGACGGGGGAATGAGATTTTTCTTGCCGGACTCGGGGGGGTGATTGGTTTTTAGGGTGATTTTTTGGTTTGTTCCGCTGGCGGCCCACTGTTCGAATGATGCAATAGAACGCGGTGGTTTTGTGTTTAAATGTTCCCGCCTGCGTCTGTTTACTGTTTTTGCAATAATGTGTACGAAGCTGTGTAATTGTGGTGTATAGTTGCGAATTTTTACTTGTAATTGTAGTGGTGCATTAGATTTGTACATAACTTGATAACGCGCAAATCTACAATGCATTACTACGATTACGGTTAGATGTACGTGATATTTAATAAAATAATAAAGTGAAAATTGTTGGCTTGATTCGGTACTTCTGTACTTAAACTATTATGATAATTTGACAAATTGATTTTTATAGATTAAATGAACAAATATTTTTAAAATACCTTTTAGAAAGCTTCCGAATCAAAATGTATGTACTACTATAATGCAGAATTTATCTACTGGTAACAAAAACAATGTCTGTCTATATAGGGCATTAATCTACTTGCGCATTGTTGCAAAACATCTCGCTCCTCGAAGATCTAGAAAGTTGATTCTTATTTCGCAAGATTTACGCGGTGTAAATTATTTATTTACCTACTATCTAATTCATTTTTTTTTATTTTTTAAAACTGTTAAATATTAGATAATGAAAAAATTACAAAATGCGTACAGATTTACGGTTTCAGAATGGTATATAGGTAGTTTATATTTTTTTCAAAGCTGTTTTTATACACAGTTTTTCGAAGCATCATATTTTAAAAACATAACCCAAAATTGTATTTAAATCCATGATCCAAATGGTCTACTAGAGACTCTCGCCTTGCAACTATTTAGATTTAATTTTCTACCATCTCAAACGCTACGTTTTCTTATGAAAGCAAGAAAAATTGAATTAACAAGTTATTTTGAGAAACCGCACAAATATGAATATTAGATTATTCAATATTATAATTTTCAATTTTTCTTATCTATTCAATAGTATGTAAACGACAAAAGTTGTAACTTGTATTGCGTATATCGTATATTTTAACTTGAATTGCGCAAAAAAACGTTTTATTACAAATTTCTACAAACTAATAAAAATATAATTTGTAAGTCTTCATCGAATTAATTATACCTACATAACTTTTATTAGAATGTAAAAAATTATATAAAACGATAATTTTTTAGGTCAGAGATTGCATTACAGTTTCTGCTAATAATAACCTGAAAATTTAATAATTCTTACTCTAAAAATATTTTAATTATTATCAACCTTATTTTTAGATAGCATTTTAACTTGTGCAACCAAAATCGTTTTAATATCGCTGAATTTGCACTTTTACGTATCCGTCGAATTGTCAAACGAGATCAAAGAATTAATCTTAATCTTTCATGTTTCTTTTTCTTTTTAAAAATGCCTGGAAGTTAGGTATCACTATCATTGCGCAGTCAACTTTGCCATTCGGGGCTCCTTCATTTTCGCAAGAATTAAGTAAACTTAATCTAATCTTCTTGATAAAATGAGTACCTTTTATGATCGGAGCTCCAAAAAACATCGTTTATGCATTAATTCAGTGAAATCAGGATGACAAAGAGTAACCGCTGTTTTATCGTGACTATAAGTATATGTAGGTAAAATTGTATATAAATTTTCTCCAATTTGAATTTCGAACTCCATAACATAGTCAGGCGGCACTTCGGACTCACAAGCCCAAAGCAGACCGTCCGGGGAGTCTTCATGGTTATCTAAAATAAAATATGCTTCATAACCTTAAAAAGTTTCTTGTGCCGTGTGCGTTTGATGTAATGCAAGCAACGGTTTACCACGTAAGGACTAGCTTAGAGCCGTCATTCCATGTGCTGTCGATCGAAAATATCATTTTACAATGCGTCGATTAACATTTAACGAAAGAGACTGTGAAATGTGCAGCGCACGTGTTTTCAATCTGTTTTAATCTGTAAAGTAAGTGACAAAACATATGTGCCTCAAAATTTGGAGAGGGCAAAGTGCAAGTTAACAGCGGAGTTGTCATTTATTTTTCTAGGTTACACGAAAGAGTTTTTATCATGAAACTAGTTGCCAAAAACGTCGATAAGGACGGAGAAGGGTAAGTTTGATAAAGATATTATTTTTTCTTACATCGGAATGTTTTGTAATGTGATTCACTTTTAGGAGCATTGCTCTGGTCCCAGAGAACACTGAAGATATGTGGCATGTTTACAATCTAATCAGTGAAGGGGATTGTGTTAGTTGTTCTACTATAAGGTATATTTTTACGAATTTTATAATTTATTATTAATAAAAAATTACGTTTTTTTTACATACTGAGATTTTATTTTAGAAAAGTGCAAACGGAAAGTTCTACTGGTAGCTCAAGCAGCTATAGAGTAAGGACAACGTTAACAATATGTGTAGAAAATATAGACTTTGATACTCAAGCTTGTGTCTTAAGGCTTAAAGGCAGAAATATAGAAGAAAATAAATATGTTAAGGTAATTTTTCATATTTTCAAATATTAAATTTGTGTTTTTAATTTTTTTTTTTTATTTATTTACTACCACATGTTAACATTATTTTATATTTAGACTGGTGCATATCATACTTTAGATGTTGAACAAAATAGGAAATTTACACTTAAAAAACCAGTATGGGATTCGATAGCCCTGGAACGTGTTGATATGGCATGTGATCCAACTCAAGTATGTATTTGAATTTTCAGTTTTTAATTTATTTTTAGAAATATATGGTAAGAATAAAATTTACGAAAACATTGCATACAGATTTCAATACATAACTTGTAAGCAAAACCTACATATAATATTTTTTCATTTACTTGTTCAATCATTTAATTGAAATTTAATTGTGTCAATTAAAAAAGTAAAAATAGAGAAACTCATATCATGTAAATTAATTCTAATGTTATTTATAAAATACTTTTTTTAGCATGCTGACATAGCTGCAGTAATAATGCAAGAAGGGATTGCGCATATATGCTTAATAACTTCAAATATGACAATAGTACGAGCGAAAATTGATCAAGTCATTCCACGTAAAAGGAAAGGAAATGTTTCACAACATGAAAAGGTTTGAATTTATATTAATTTGATTATTTAATTTTTAAAATACTGTTAGTGAATATTTAAAAAAATAATATTAAATTTGTTTTAGGGCTTGAATCGATTTTATGAAAGTATAATGCAAGGAATTTCTAGACACATAAATTTTGATATTGTGAAATGTGTTATAATTGCAAGTCCAGGATTTGTTAAGGATCAATTCATGAATTACATGATTCAACAAGCTGTAAAGTCTGAAAATAAATTAATTCTTGAAAACAAAAGCAAATTTATGCTTATTCATGCAAGTTCTGGTTTTAAACACTCATTACGAGGTATTGTATATTATTATAATAGTATGTTAACTGTTTTTTAAACTTCTATACTCTTTTTAGAAGTTTTAACTGATCCTGCAGTGATTTCTCGAATATCTGATACTAAAGCAGCAGGAGAAGTAAAAGCCTTAGAAACTTTTTATACTATGCTTCAAACTGATCCTTCTAGAGCTTTTTATGGCAAGAAACATGTTGAGAAAGCATGTGAAGCTCAAGCCATTGAAACTCTGCTTATCTCAGATAAATTATTTAGGTGAGCTTTTCTTATAATATATTTCAAAGTATATATTTCAAAATCAAAATAAATAATAAAATGATAAATATTTCAGATGCCAAGATGTTGCATTAAGAAAAGAATATGTAACCCTTGTTGAAGCAGTTAGGGATGCTAGTGGGGATGTTAAAATATTTTCCAGTATGCATATATCTGGAGAACGTAAGTGTTAATTTTAAAAATATTAGTCATAAATGAAATTGAATATAGTTAAAGGAATTACTTTTTGCAGAATTAGAACAACTCACAGGTATTGCAGCGATATTGCGTTTTCCTATGCCAGAATTAGAAGATGAAGACGACAGTGAAAATTCTGATGATAATGATTGAAGAGAGTTTGATTAATATATTAATTCGTAATTACAATATTTGTGCTGTGCGCAATTCAAAAAGTAATATTATTATGTAAAACAATTGGAGTTGAAGTTGTTTTCCAAGAATGGGAAATAATGCACATATGAGATTTGCTACTTTATTTTAATAAAAAACAGTAAATTTGCTATATTTATAACATTTTAATATTGACTATATGTGAATAGAAATATAGGTGTTACAAAAATTATTTCATGGATCATAAATAAATCATTTTAAAAATCAGATACTACCATAATAAGACCTGTGATACAAATTTATATTACAAATTTTCATTTTAATTGTACATAGAGTTGATAAATAAATTCCTTTCACAATATTAAATTGATAAGCAAATTTCAAACTGTATTTATAAATGATTTTATTGAAAAATAGCTTAAAATTTAATAAAAATGTAAACAAACTAAAATTTTAAATAAAATAAATATTTGTAAATAAACGTTGTAATCTGCAGATCAATTTTTTTTTTTTCAAAGAACATTCATTTTCATTTCTTTTTACTTTTCTACTATGCTTCACTTTCTATTGGCTGGTCTAATCGTAGCTGCGATATTTTACCCATATAGGTATATGCAATGGGAAACCCACAGTGAGTAAGCGGGGGAGTACCCTTATACTACCTAACCTCAACAAAACATTCTTGACGTTTACACACTCGTAGTCCTCATTTGACGCATCTAGTATGACATCACAGATCTCTGAACAATCTTTTTACTTGTGACTATTAAATAACCGACTGAACAATGATGTTAGTTAATTAGATGATTTTATTGAGGAAATATTTAGTAACAATAGCAATTCTTTCTTAAAATCATGTAAACTAAATAACTGTAATCTATTGTCATTCATGCAGAAGAGAACAAAGAAATTTTACCTAACCATATGATAAGTGTAATTATTTACACAGAGTTTTGGTTACATTTATTTTACATATTCAAGTCTGAATTGTAACAAAAACTTGCAATATGATTGCATCAGAGGTTGGATCTACAAATAACACTGAGACAATCCGAATAACTGGAGAAAAAGTGCCTCTTATCAGAAGTAGGGGCGTTTTTCATAGACTAGGAAATCTTCTTCGTTTTCGAAATCCATCAAATGAAGAGAGAGATGGCTATGTCGAATTTAGTACTTTGGGCACTGACAGTAGCAGAACCCTTGGGACCTTCGCCGGTGTGTTCAGTCCTGTCACTTTGTCTATGTTTAGTGCCTTAGTTTTTATACGAATGGGTGAGTCATTAAAAATGTCTTTTGTATTTATTAATATATTTTTGTCATAAAATGAAACTACTTATTGATTTTTTTATAGGGTATATTGTTGGAAATGCAGGACTTTTGGTCACTTTAACGCAGTTTATAATTGCTTACGGAATTCTAGTATTTACAGTATCATCTGTGTGTGCTATTTCAACAAATGGAGCAGTGGAAGGTGGTGGAGCATATTGTATCCTTATTTTATTCTTTATAAAATATACCATATTTATTTCTTTTTGTGAAAATACAAAGAAAATATTCCTTAGCTCTATAAAATAGTCATGATAAGTAGAACTCTAGGCCCAGAATTTGGTGGTTCAATTGGCACATTATTTTTTATGGCAAATGTGGTATCAAGTGCATTATGTATATCAGGATGTGCTGAAGGATTAATTGAAAATTTTGGACCTTCAGGTTATTTAGTAGGTGAAAATGCATTAATTCCTGATGGCAGGTGGTGGCGATTTTTATATTGCTCTATACTTAACACAGCAAACCTTATTGTTTGCTTAATTGGAGCAGCTATGTTTGCAAAAACAAGTGTTGCCATTTTAGCTATTGTGTGTATTTGTCTTGGAAGTGTTTTTATAAGCTTTTTAGTCAACGGTGAAATGGAGGTAAGAATAATAATTCAAATATTGTAACATGAATGATCAAAAATAAAAATCAAAAGGTTTTCATAGTTTGTAAAATTAAATTTATGAAAATTATAATTAATTTCCAATTTTGTATTCACATTTAATAATTTTTTAATGATCCTCTTATTAAAATTGTAAATAATGTTTAAAGGTAGCAATTCCAGAAGCAAACACACTTGTGCAGAATGCAACACACAGAGTTAATGGAACTTACACTGGTCTTTCTAGTGTTACTTTGATAAACAATCTTTATTCAAATTATAGTGCAGATTATTCTAGCCAAGGAACCTTGAGCGATTTTGCAAGTGTTTTTGGTGTATTATTCAGTGGGGTTACTGGTATTATGGCAGGAGCAAATATGAGTGGTAAGTTTTAAAAAATTATCATCGAATTTTATTTGTCAAATTTAAATTTCTACAAACTAATCTAATATTTATCTAATTTTTAGGGGAATTAAAAAATCCAGGTCAAAACATTCCACGGGGTACCCTTTCAGCTGTTTTATTTACTTTTATATGTTACATTTTACTATCAATATTGACAGCAGCTACATCATCAAGATTTCTTCTTCAAAATAATTTTATTTACATGATGCCTACTAATATTTGGCCACCTTTTGTGGCAGTAGGAATTTTGACAGCTACTTTTAGTGCTGGTTTAAGTAATTTAATTGGATCAAGTAGAGTCTTAGAAGCACTTGCTAAAGATAATGTATTTGGTAAATATACAAAATTATTTTTATGAAAATGATATCTGAAATGTTTCTCATTTAAAATGATCGTTTTAATAATCACTTTTTTAAATTGTAGGTTCTTTGTTAAATTTTATAGTTCGAGCTACGTGGAGAGGTAATCCAGTAGGAGCAGTTTTAACTTCATGGAGTTTAGTCCAAATAATTTTACTTATTGGTTCTTTGAATACCATTGCACAGATAAATTCCGTTCTCTTTTTACTTAGCTATTTAGCTACTAATTTAGCGTGTCTTGGCTTAGAACTTGCTAGTGCACCAAACTTTAGACCAACATTTAATTATTTCACTTGGCATACAGCTACGATAGGACTTCTTGGAACACTTATCATGATGTTTGTTATAAATAGCATTTATGCTTCAAGCAGTATTATATTATGTCTGATATTAGTAATTGTACTTCATTTATTTTCCCCAAGTAAAAATGCAGCTTGGGGAAGTATTTCTCAAGCTTTAATTTTCCATCAAGTTCGAAAATATTTATTGATGTTAGATTCTCGCAAAGATCACGTTAAATTCTGGCGACCTCAAATACTTCTTATGGTGGCATCACCAAGATCTGCTTGTCCTCTAATCGATTTTATAAATGATTTAAAAAAAGGAGGACTTTATGTTATTGGACATGTCAAAGTAGGAGAATTTTCTGGAAAAGTTGATCCAACTATAGAAGAATATCCTCATTGGCTTAGTCTAATTGACCATATGAAAGTAAAGGCCTTTGTTGAGTTAACAGTCACAAAAACAGTTCGAGAAGGCCTACAACATTTGATAAGACTATCAGGAATGGGAGCAATGAAACCTAATACCATTGTTCTTGGTTTTTATGACGATGAAGTACCACAAGACTTTTTTCAGAGCTCTCAATATTCAACTACATTATTTGAAAATGTAACAACTTATGCTAATGGAAAAGTTTTCCCACTCAGACAATCAAATACAGACAAAACAGTTGATGAACTTCAATATGTTGGTATGTGCCAAGATGTTTTAAATATGAAGAAAAACTTATGTCTGTGCAGAAATTTCCATTCTCTTGACAAATCACAATTAACAAAGTAAGTTTATACTATTTCGCTAATATAATGGCTAATACAATATATTGCCAGTCTTCTTAAAAGTTTTAGTTATATCTATCATACTTTTATTTGTTATATTTAAAATCCATCAGTACTATATTATCAGTATTGTTCAGCTACTAATTTTTAAAATTTAAGTTTTATAAAAACATATTTTTATAATGAAGTAATAAAAATTAATTTTTTTTTTTTTTATTTTAAAGGAATTCCAATTTTAAATATATCGACGTTTGGCCTGTAAACTTCTTCCAACCATCAGATCAAGATCCTTTTGATACAACTTCTTTGTTTATGCTGCAATTAGCATGTATTATTAATATGGTTCCTAATTGGAAAAATTTACATCTACGAGTATTTCACTGTGAAGTTTCTAAAAGTACTTCGAGCCTAAATATTTCCGAATCACATAGTTCGATTAACGAATGTCCTAGAATTTCTAATGAACATAAATTGAAAAAACTTTTAAATATGTTACGCATATCTGCATGTATAACGAAAATTCCTGACTGGAGTGAAAAAATTGGAGAGCTTAATGGTCGCTCTTTATTAGAAAGTAAAGCTGAAAGTTCTTTTGAGTCAAGTGTTGATACAGTTGAAAATTCATTGAGCAATGTATCACGAGCTTACATTTTAAAGTAAGAAAATTTGTTAGAATAATTTATTTAAATAATATTTGATTTTATATTTTAAAATACATTTTTCTTCTTTTTAGTGTTAACAAACTCATAAGAGAATATTGTCCACAAACAGCTGCTGTATTTATATATCTACCAGCACCACCATCTTTCAACACATGGGATAAACATATTTTACAAAAGCAGTATCTGCAATTATTAACTGAATTAACAGCAGATTTACCACCAACTTTGTTAGTTCATGGTGTTAGCGCTGTTACATCTACAACTCTATAACAGAAAATATGACAGAAAGATTTATAAAATTTATTTGTTATTTTTTCTAAAACATATTGAAATTTAATTTAATAATTAATTTTTTTACGTTTAATAGCTTCATTTTAGCAGGCTATACTTAAATAGCTAATTCGTTTTTTTATTTATACAAAAAAAAATATTAAGTAATTTTAATGATATTATTCACATATTTGAATAATTATCTTCTAAAAAAGATTTTTACATATTTGAATGATTTATAAGAGAAATTTTAGTATTATATATTGGAAAATAAAAAAAAAATGTATTTACTGTTTCAAATTACGGTGAGTTTTCGACATCATGAGCTTCTATAAAAAATCTATGAGACTGTCAGATAAAAAAATTTGATATATTTTTTCATTTTCAAATTTTTACAAAAACTGCTATTACTGCCTCTTTATGGATAACTTGTTATCTATTTTTACTTTACGTGAGGAAAATATAAAAATCGATGTTAATGCGGTATTTTGTGAATAAGTATTCCTCTTAAATTTTCATTTATAAATGTTTCAGATTATATACTATTAGATTTATGTTTTCATATTAATTTGAATATTAATGATATATTTGTGATATATTTTCAAAGGACAAAGTGATTATATATGATAGTTCTAAAGTTTTTCTAGTTGCAATAAATTATAGAATGATCTTTATACTATTTTAATTTTTTCTCATCTATAATTATTATATTGAATTATATATTGTTTTTCAATAATTTTATTTATTTTAATGACATGAAGTGAATTTATTAAAATTAAGTATGTTAGATTTAATAGATAGTTTATACAAACCTACTGATGAAATATTTTCGAGTTTTAAGCATTTATGCTAATTCATGAATTCCATTTGAGATAGATCTACAAAAACATTAGAACTATAATTTAAAAATAAGTGTGAATAATATTAGTTTGAAAAGTAGTAATTGAGTAAAAAGAAACTTTCTTTAGATATCGTAGTAGATAAATACTGTAACAAAGGCGCCTATTTTTTTACAAAATACAGTAAATTTAGCAGTGCACTTAAACATAACTACGGAAATTATTTTCTCTTTAGAACAAAAACGATATACGTATATAATTTTTTAATAATAGAAATTGTAAAAACTTTAGACATTTATTTATTAGCAAGGAAGATTAATAGTTAATTAATAGTATAAATATTAATTGCTAAATAATATGAAATGATTACTTTTCTAAATGTAAAATATTATACATCAACTTTAATAAAATTTTATAATGCAAATAAAAACTTGTAACTTTTTCTACCCTTCCAAAAAATTAATTACTTTACTTTTAATCTTATTAATTACTTTTTATCATATAATTAAACTTTTGTGACGTAAATTAACTGTAATTATTCGTCTAGATATTTTAAAAATTTGTAATAATGTAGTGATCTTCGTGAACAAGAAAATTTTTCAGACTTACTACTTAAAACTTTCTTTAAATGGACTATGTATTTTTTAGTCTTTTAAAAGTTGATTACTTAAATGTGAGAATGAATTAATTCCTGACCGAGAAGAAAAGAATACAATCCAAATAGTTTTAGATAAAACGAGTTTAAAGTTAAAAGTAATTATTAAAACAAAAACTAGCGTATGAAAAAGTAAAATATTGAAATAAAATACGTAAAATAAAGTTGTATTGCTCATGGTTGCTTAATTGGGCTTATTAATGCATAATCCGAGATTTTTTTTCTAGTCAAATAGGCATTAAAACGATCCCGATATACATGCTGTTGCAGAAAGACAAATATACGAAAAGAAAGATTTTTGAAATTGCCGCGATTTCAGCATGCGTGCGCATAAAGTAACATACATATATTTATACGCATATTGCACAAAAATATTTAGAGAAAAAATAAGTTTATTTAAAGATTTTGTTATGATAAAATAGAATATTTAAATAAATTTCGCTGTTTTTAGCAAATTTATATTCATTTTATTTTTGTTGTTAAAAAAAAACGATTGTATAATATAAATCTGTAGCATGTTTCTATGTTGTGACGTTGTGATTGGTAGACAATCTTTGGCACTCAGCTGATCATTGTAAACGCTCAAGTGGTGGTTGTTTTCATTGTGCAATATGTATTTATACCAATCAAAACATTAAAATTACAATTTTTTAATAAATTAGATTAGATAAGTTATTGTAAGTTAGTATAAAATTTAAAATGGAGGATCTTATTGTTAAAAAAATACTTCACACAGGAAATAAATTAGTTCAATTTGTACCTGGGACAAAAGTAAGTAAAATTTGTTGTAGAATATAAAAATGGTTTTGATCAATATTCATTTTATGCAAAAAACATCCAAGCCTTTATTAAAAAAAAAATTTTCAATTATGATTCAATGATAGTTTATGTTCTTATCTGAAATTTCAGGTAGTTTTTCATTTTCGAACTACAAAATGTGACTCTCTAAAGACTGTTATCGATGATAGTAGAACAATGAAAAAACCAATGGAATTGGTATTAGGAAAACAATTCAAACTTGAAGTATGGGAAGTCATAGTTCAAAAAATGGCTTTAAATGAAGTTGCAGTATTCACAGTTGATAAAAGTGTAAATATTCATAACACTTTATAATATAGATCTTACTATACTAATTAAATAGATTTTTTATTTTAGCTAGTCAGTGCATATCCTTTTGTGTCTAAAACTCTTCGAGAAGCGGGTAAGCCCAAAAGTGAACAACGAAACCATCACTGCTGTGGTGTGACATTACAAAATGAGGGTATAGGATATGATGATTTGAATGACCTAATAAAAAATCCTCAAAATTTGGAATTCACCATAGGTAACCTTTATATGCTCAAATAAATAAAATTAATTAACTTACAAAAATTAAATTTAACAATATTTTTTAGAACTATTACAAGCTGTACTTCCTCATGAATATGAAAAGGAATCATGGCAAATGACTGAGGATGAAAAACTTAAAAATATTCCAATCTTAAGAGAAAAAGGAAATGTTCTATTTCGAGAAAATAACTATGAAGCTGCAGCAAATACGTATGCTCAAGCAATTGGAATAGTGGAGCAGCTGATGCTGGCGTAAGTAAAAGTAGGTCAATTTATTTCAATAAAAGCATTGTTTTAATATTTGTAAAACTTTTATTTATTAGTGAAAAACCAAATGATACAGAATGGTTAAATTTAAATGCTATGAAAATTCCTTTACTTTTAAATTATGCACAATGTAAATTATTAAACAAAGAATATTATGCTGTGATTGAGCACTGTACCACTGTACTTAAATGTGATCCTGGTATGTATATACTTTCAACAAATCCAACATATTACAATAATAATTTATTGTTTAATTGAAATCTTATTTAAAATTTTAGACAACGTAAAGGCTCTGTATAGAAGAGGGAAAGCACACATTGGAGCATGGAATGAAAATGAAGCTATTGCAGATCTGATTAGAGCAGCAGAATTAGATAAATCTTTGCAATCTGCAGTAAATAAAGAATTACAATCTTTTGCTTCAGCTGTCAAAGAAAGAAATAAAATACAGTCTAAAAAACTTGCAAATATGTTTGCCAGTTAGATCATAATTATGTTAATTGTTTTAAAAAACGTGATAATCGATGCTTTGACGCATAGTTAGACAATGAACTTCGTCAATTTTTAATGAATTTGTTTTTATGTTGATATCTTCTTCAAGCTGTATTTGCATTTTCAATAAGAAACGAAGTGAAGCCTGAGCCTGAAACAATTAAGTTTAAAGATTAACATTTTATGTATGTAAATGTTTGTGTATAAAAGAGTATTTCTATGTAGAGATTAAAGATTTCCATGTTATAATAATATATAACAAATAAATATATCAGTTTTTAAATAGAATAGTAATAATTTATTGATTCACTGACTTCAAATAATGTTTGCTGAAGTTGAGTCACAACTTCTCGTAAGTCTGAAACTTCTTTTATAAGACTCTTTTCTACAGTATCATGTGTAAGTTCCAAGCCTGGTCTTTGGCATCGATTGCCTAAACGGGTATGTGCCAATGCTATGAATCCTTCTTTTTCAGCAATTATTTTCTCCAACCTTGTAATATTTCTTGTCATCTCATTTGCTTGACGCATAATCTAAATAACATTTTAAAATTTTCATTAAATTTTCAGAAATTACATTTTTTTATTTTAAATTTACCTCTGAATGTTGCACTTCCAATTTTTCTTTAGCTTCCTTAGTTTCTACAATTCTTTGTTTCAGAGCTTCATCAGTAGCATTTTTTCTATTTATTAAATCAGTAATAATCTCTTTCAGAACATGATTAATCCGGGAACGAATTTTTTTTGCAGTTTGTATTTCTTTGGCTGAAGCTTTTATATTTTCTTTGGTTTGCAGTTCCCATTGCAAAGACGTAATGTTTCTAAAACATTTCATTAATTAAATTTTTTAATCAGGATTACTTAAAAAGAATCTTAACTATTTAATTTATTTAAAGCTTACGAAGGATTTAAGGCTGCTTGTCCTTGATAAATACTGAGGTTCAAACTAGTTTCTTTTAGTGTAGAATTATGTCGATCAATACGTAAATTATTTTCTTTATCTTCCAAATCATGATCTATGTAATATAATGTAGCTTTCAAGCGACGAATTTGTTCTACTGTTTGTTCTAATATTTCAGACATTAAACGATCAGCACATTGAATTCCTTCAGATTCCATTCTCAAAGTTCTTTCTACATTGTCATTTACCAAATCTATTCCTAATCTATTTTCTCTAAATTTCATAAAAAAAATCAAAATAATGAATAAATGTTTGTTTTGCTTAGGTTAATTTAAATAAGTTTTAATTTTACCTAGCTGATAGACATTTTTGACAAATATCATAAGCATTCTCTCTTAATGCAGTCAATGAATCTATTAAACGATTTTTAGAAGTAGAAAGAGCATCTATTTCTAAAGGCAATTCATTTCTATTACGAAGAAGCTCTTGTTTACAATAGTCAATTTCATTTATTCTTTCTTGAAGCTGATGATTGGTTTCATCTCTATTAGCTTTAACTTTTTCAGTAGTAAGAGCACAGACTTTATCTGACTTTGCAATTATTTGACGAGCTAATTCTTGCTGTGCCTCAGAGCAATTGAATCTACAAAAAAAATATATGAATAAAATTATTGCGTTAATATAAAATTTATTTACATATTCTGCATACATTAATTATTGTAAGTAATAATTAAATATGCTTAATTGGATGCAATTTCTTTTTCATACAAAGATTTTCTTTGAAAGTAATACACAGTTTACCTTAGTTGATTATTAAAATACCAATCATTTATTGTAAATTTATCCTTTTTAATTTCACATGTATCCCCCTTAACTTCTCGATCAATTTTAATTGAATTTACCATTTTATTTTGATTTATATATCAAAGCTAAAATATCAAAATAAAAGAGTTAAAATGAACCATGAGATAATGTTTTATCCATACACAATACTCGCGTTTCTAGGGAAACCGAATGTAAATAGTGAGAATCATTCACTTCGGCAATACTTTAAAAATTATATTAACTTAATACAAAAACTGAGGACAAATTAATTAATTAAAATACGCATCCGCAAAATTGATGCGAAATTCAGCAAAAATAGAACATTTTGATTGATTTAAATCTCGAAGGATTTTAATCACGTGACCGCCAAGTAAACATGGCAACCAGTTGCTTCGCCAATCAAAATCGCGAAAATACCATCAGGATTTAACCGGTGCTATGGCGCGGATACAGCACTGATACTCATTATATGTTCGTAACGGTCGAAGTTTCCTGATGGTTCCTAGCAATTTTTTGCGTTGTGGTTAGCCTTCCTTTGTCCCGATTCACTGGACGAATTTTTTCGGAGTTTACTTTATCTTCTGTTATAGTGATTGTCATTCATTCAAAATGTATGATCTATTGTACGTGGAAGTTTGTCAAAAAGTTGACAGGTGAGTATTGTTGAAATATTGTTGATTACCTGTTGAATTTTGCTTTTGCCACGCGAGAAAGTAGGGTTAAAGTTAGAAAGGAAATAGATGGATATTTAAACTGTTGTTCTCAACTTATTTAAATCTCAATTAATGTATTTTATATTTATAAATTAATAAATTTATTTGCAGCACATTAACAAAAACTGAGATTGAAGAACTGGTGCGTGCTGAACTGGATTCAATGGAAGAAGTTCCTATAAATAAATCTTTGTTATCTGAAACTTTTAAACTTGAACTATTGAAATTACATGTTCAAGCAATTTTTTGTTCATGTGGACAAGAAGAGGTAAGACTTATTTAAAATAATAGTTTAGGTAAATCTTTATTTATAAAATATTTTTAATTGGCAGAAAACCCATGTAAAAGCACATACAATGACTAAGAAAATTTGTATTTATCGTTTGAATCAAGAAGAAGTTGCTGTTGAAACTATGCAAAGGGATGGAGAAGAAATTTCTGCTGCTACACATTGGATATTACCATCTGAAGAATTTTTTGGACTCTGGGAAAATTTATTTTATGATGCAGGAATTAAAGAAAATGTAAGAGCAACACTTTTATTTTTATCTTTATTTTTATTTTAATATATAATATAATCTATTTTACAGTTACTTAACTTTGTTGAAACTGCAATGGTTTATTCTGAACGAAATGTTAATCCTCACATAATAAGTTGGAATAAAGTGATACTTCTTCATGGACCTCCTGGAACAGGAAAGACTAGTATGTGCAAGGCCTTGGCTCAAAAAATTACTATTCGTCTTGATAATTATTTTACTCGAGGAGAACTTGTTGAGATAAACAGTCATAGTTTATTTTCTAAATGGTTTTCAGAGGTACTTTAAATAAATTAAAAATTTCTTTTTATCGTAATTATTTTATATAATTTTTATATCTGTTACAGAGCGGTAAATTGGTCATGAATCTTTTCAATGAAATCAAAGTATTGTTGCAAGATCGAAAAGCATTAGTATGTATACTAATTGATGAAATTGAATCATTAGCTCATGCTCGCAAAGCTTGTACAAATGGTTCAGAACCCAGTGATTCTATCAGAGTTGTGAATGCATTATTAACTCAACTTGATAATATAAAACGTTTTCCAAACGTTTTAATTTTAACAACAAGTAATTTAACAGAAGCTATTGATTTAGCATTTGTTGATCGTGCTGATATTAGACAGTATATTTCTCTTCCAAATGAACAAGCCATATATAAGATTTATAGAACATGCATCCAGGAATTAATGAGGGTAAGTTATTACAAATATTTTATTTAATAATTTGTCATATTAAAATATTTAGTATAACAAAATGAATTTCTAATTTGAATTTCAGACAGGTTTTATTGAAACTGAAGAAATTCATGAAGTATCTTACTTAAAGATGTTTGGATATGAAGAAACTCCTGAAACAAAACATAGTTTGAGTTTATTTGAATTATGTCGCGAAAGTGTAGGAATGAGTGGAAGAGCATTAAGAAAAATACCTTTCTTGGCTCATGCAATTTTTCTCCAAACAAACCATTGTAATTTGGTAAAATTTTTACGAGCTATGCACCTTGCTGTACAAAGACAGAAGGAAAATTGTTTTGAATGTTAAAATGTTACTTCATGTACAAAAATGCGCAACCCTTTTATTTATTAAGAAATTTAATCAGCATAGAATTTTTAAAAAAGTTTTTTTAATACAGTACAGACAAACCTTAATTAAGTTTTACAAAAAATATGCATTTTAAAAAATGTACTTTTTTTTAGAATCATTTTTGTATTAGTAATTTATTAAATGCTGATTAAGTATTCGTATATAATTATTTATTATTAATAGTAGTTTGTAGAAATTTTTTAATTTAAAGGTAAAGCTATTGTTGATATTTTTTATAAACATCATGAATATTTTATAATAAAATACTAAAAGGTAACTCATATCAAAATGTATTGTTTCTTAGAATATTAATTATTTATTTAAACAATATTGCATCCAAAATCACTAATTCCAAATGCAAAAATCAAATACCTTTCAACTCCCCTTCACAAAAAAACGTATTCTCCATGAAAGATCAAATTCAAACACCACAGCGGCATCTCAAGCAGAGTAAAAAAACCAGTATCAGCGCACCTCGCGGCAAAATTTCTGATCAGACCTTGCGTGCCTGTGTCCCCTTTCGATTTTTTACTCTCCCCCTTCGCCTCCCGCGCCAACCTAGCACCATCCTATATATCTCGTCGAAACTGTATAGTACACATACACCCAAATCGTATACACAGTTTATGATAGCCGTAGCGCCGCGTACGCAAACCTGCGCGCTGCTGTGCCCCCCTTCTATCCGCGCCTCACTCCTATCCCTGGCACAGGCAGCCTAACACAGCTATAGCGAGCGCGAGATTGTATAGGCATTATGGCGTCTTCCGTTCCAGCGGCGAGCAGCAGCGATCAACTCCTCGTCTGGTGACTTTAAAAATGCGTGGAACGCCACTGGGCCAGCCAGCAACAGCACTTGAATCGGTACGTTCCTACCTCACCTCTGCTCTATCCTCGCCACGCAGACATGACGTAATTCTGGGCCCTACGCCGCACGCTGCATCCTCATCCTCCGAAACGCGAAGGTCACGGGCGCGCGCGCGGGTTCTTTTCACTTCTCTCTCTTGCTCGCGCTCTCTCCGTCTACGTTCGAGTTTATACACATATACGTCCTTCATTAGGGCATTGAGGTACATAATAGAGGCCCCGTTAATTGCTCGATCTCGTTTTTCTTAGTACGTTTCTCTGGGCTGCCCCCCCCGAGCTCCAATCGATATCGCCAACGCTCGGAGAGGCTTCTGGGGCGGACGACTTTCATTTACCTTGCTTTTCTTCTGATTGTTGCAGGACCAGTAGTAGGAAAGTCAAGCCAAGATGTCTAAGAGAAACGCTGACAACGTAGACACTGGCTCCCAGCCACCCATCAAGAAGGTGCAGTTCGAGCCCATCCTCATCGGGCCCATATCCACTCTCGAGGAGATGGATATGAAGGTGCTGCAGTTTCAGAACAAGAAGCTGGCTCAGGTATAAGAGAGTTTTCTATTTTTTTTTTTTTACAATGGAAGGTCTATGCGAGGTCAAATATTAGATTGTATTGTTAGTTCAATGTGGCACAAAATGTTGCTTCTTATTAAGTTAAAGAGCAAATGTTAATTAGGTTAATTTGATTTCTTTATGCTTACGAAAGTCAGCTACTATTCAGAAAGAGATTTTTATTAATACATTCACTTTGGTAATTATCAGAGTCAAGAAATGTTTATTTTATCACTGATCATATTTACTTTTAGCCGGTGATGAAAATAAGTATAGTAATTAAATTACAATCATCACTTGCTTTTACTTTCTCATTTTTTAAGGTTATCATTTTAATTTTTTTTTTTTGTATACTAATTTATGACAAGAAATAAGAAAAGTAGTGATGTAAAATTATTTTGTTGCACAGAGATTAGAACAGAGACATCGTGTAGAAATAGAATTAAGACAAAGAATAGAGCAATTAGAAAAGCGACAAACTCAAGATGATGCAGTGCTAAATGTAGTTAATCGATATTGGAATCAACTCAATGAGGATATTCGTGTATTACTTCAAAGATTTGATGCAGAAACAGCAGATGAATCTGAAAATAAAAGTATATCCTATTTCTAAACTTCATTTTTAAAAATATTACAGAGGAATCCTCAAAATTTCTAAATTAAACTTTTATTTTTTAATAGATGAAAGTGAAGCAACAACATCTTTCCTTATGCAACTGTCTTCCTGGGATAAAGAAGAGTTAGATGACAAACTTGCAAATCGTGTACAAGTTTCTAAGCGAGCTGTGTCAAAAGTTGTACAAGCATTTGATAGACTTTCTCAAAGAAATGAAAAAATTACGCTTGCCCTTAAAGGAGAATTTGATGGAGGTAATGAATCAAATTAATTTTTCTTTTCATATTATAAAAAAGATTCAAATTGCTAATTAATTATTGGACAGTTGACTTAAATTGAAGAGAAATGGAATTCATAAATTAATTTAACTTATATTAACTTTTTATTCCATATCATTTTTCAGAAGAAGCACCGAATATGGATGAAGTAGTAAGAAAAGCTAATAGTGAAATTCAAATGGAGAACAGAAATTTACAAGCAATTAATCTTCAACTACATGAAAAGTACCATACGATTTCACTTAAAATGTCAGAATTACAAGATACTATTACCGGTAAAGATACACTAGCTGCTGAACTTCGAAATCAAGTAGATGACTTGCAATATGAGCTTAATAAAGTAAGGGCCAGAAATGATAAATTAGAACATCATCTTGGTGAAGCCATTGAAAAGCTAAAAGCATTTCAACAAATTCATGGTACAGATGAGAAAGGAAGTAAATCAAGTACTATAGTTGCAACTGGTGTGTCACAGACAAAAGTAAGATTTTTTTAATTGAAATATAATTTTATTTGATTGTGAGTGATAATTATTTTAAATTATTTATATTTTCAAAATCAAGCTTGAAGATTTGCAAAGAGAACTTGAAGAAACACGTGAGTTAGCTAATAATAGATTACAAGAATTAGATAAGTTGCATCAACAACACCGAGATGCGTTAAAAGAAGTAGAGAAATTAAAAATGGATGTAAGTTAGATGATTCTTGAATATTTTTTATAAAATTCCTTTTTTTGCATATTTTTCGTATTTATAAAAACGTAATGCCTTCAGATTCGTCAACTGCCAGAATCAGTAATTGTAGAGACAACTGAGTACAAATGTTTACAATCCCAATTTTCAGTTTTATATAATGAATCAATGCAATTAAAAACACAACTAGATGAAGCTCGACAACAACTTCAATCCAGTAAGAATGCTCACTTACGTCACATTGAAATGATGGAGGTAAATATAATTTTATTTTTATAATTTCATACTAATTTAATATTAAAATACAAATGTTTTTCAGAGTGAAGAATTAATGGCTCAAAAAAAACTGAGAGGAGAATGTATACAATTAGAAGATGTTTTAGCACAGTTGCGAAAAGAATATGAAATGTTACGAATTGAATTTGAACAAAATCTTGCTGCAAATGAACAAACTGGACCAATCAATAGAGAAATGAGACACCTTATCACTTCATTACAAAATCACAATCAACAACTCAAAGGAGAAGTTCATCGTTATAAACGTAAATATAAAGAAGTATCATCTGAAGTTCCAAGAGTAAGTAAAAGAATTAAAAAAAAACATTCTTAAATTGTCTATAAAATATATAAAATAAAGATTTTAATACCGTTATATTTTCGTAGTTGAAGAAAGAATTGGAAGAACTAACAACAAAACTCGGTCAGCAAATGGCACAAGAAAATAAAGAAGGAAACAATTCAGATGGTAGTGGAAAAGAAGAAGATGCTTCAAACTCTCTACCTGGATCTGGACAGGTATTTTTTCGGAATTCTAATACTTACATCCATTCCTTTTTAAGTACCTTTCATAAAATCAATTTACTTCGCAATCTTATTCCAATCAACTATATAAGTCATTGGAGTATCCCAATTTATTGAGACTTATTCAAGATTCATTGATTACTATTAATATTCAATTTTATAGCTTGACAATAAGTTGTTTAAGATACTTGAAAAATTCTTAAAGCCCTATCCTAAACCCACCAAAAAAATCTGACTCAATATGATACATAATGAAAATTAAATTTATTAGACAATTTTGTTTAAAAGTTAAAATTATATTTAAAGTACAAGTCATCATTAATTTAGATATTATTCTTTAATAATAGATTAAGGAAGAAGGTGGTATGCCAATAAAAAGAGAGGGTATAGATGAAGAAGCTGAAAATGAATTAGGGGAAGGTGATAAAGGAACTCCTGATTCACATGCTCTCGCATCTCCTACTCTTAAAAAAGAGAAAGATATTAAGAGAGAAAAAGATATCAAAAAGGAAACAGTGAAAACAGAACATCGCGACCAAACACATCGCACGAAAGATGCCAAAGTTGCTGAGTCCGAGTTAGTAAGGGATCTTAAAGCACAATTAAAGTAAGTTTTATGATAAATAATTTTATGGAACATTTTTATAAACTTTATTTATTAATGAACTAATAATGCCTTAACAGAAAGGCTGTGAACGAAATGAAGGAAATGAAATTGCTCCTAGACATGTACAAAGGTCTAGGAAAAGAACAGCGTGATAAAGCTCAGTTAATGGCTGCTGAACGCAAAACTAGAGCTGAATTAGAAGAATTGAGGCAACAAATTAAAAAGATACAGGTTCATAGAATGTTGTTCATGAAGTTTCAACAAATTTTTTGAAACATATACAGTTTGGTTATTAATTATTATTTTATTTTGTAGGAAAGCAAACGAGAAGAAAGAAAAAAATTAGCAGATGAAGACGCTCAAATTAAAATTAAGAAACTTGAAGAACAAGCTTATTCCCTTCAAAGGCAGGTCGCTACCCAGAAACAGGTAGTTTTTGTATGTTATCTCTTATTATCACGCGCTTTTGGTGCATGCATTGACTCTAATCTGCAAACTAACCAATTTCATTGAATATAAAAAAAAGTATTTTTTATCTGAAGAAATAAATTTTAAAAATAAACTTTCACTATTTTAACATTTTTTACTATAAATATTTTTCATGGATAACGGATAATCGAATGAAAGGTAATGGAACTACTTAAAAATCCATGTAGCACAAAACACTTAGTTGTCAATGTTTATTTCAGTTCGTCACGGTGCTTGTATTTAGTATGAAACTAATGTTAAAAGAAACGATCAATTTGTTTTAATTTGATTCAAATATAAAATTTTCTGAATAATATTTCTTTTTATCTAAGATTCAAACTAATTTAAAACTTTTTAAACGTTTTTTTACATTTTTTATTAGCGCTTTAAGATAAAATAATAAGAGAAACAATCAGGCCGGAAAATTCACTTTTCCAGACTCATGTAGCCCGAAAATAATTTTCCAGCTTTGTCCAGAAATTCACATTTTCCTACTTTATAATATGAACCCGAAAAAATTAATTTTCTAGCGTCAATGCTATAATAGTTTTTTTTTCTTTTTTTATCATAACACTGCGGAAAATACGTTTTCCGACGTTTTGATAAAAAATACTATTGATAAAGTCAACAAATACCTTAACGAATTTGGATTTTTTAATTCCATCTAAAATTCGAAACTTACATTTTTCTACACACCCAAAATATAAAGTAATACATTCTCGGCTATCTTTGAATCCGTAAAAAAATATTTATAGTCTAATAATTCAAAAAGTCCATTAAAAAAATACTTATTTTTAAAATAGTGTTCTGATGCAGTAATAGATAATGGGTGTACGCAATCGATAATTGTTTTTACTTGTGCTCGAACGGTGATGTAACGTTAAATAGAATTGTGCATGGTTGCAGGAAGAAGAAGCCCTTCTTAATGAAATGGAGGTGACGGGGCAGGCTTTTGAAGACATGCAAGAACAAAATTCTAGGTTGATTCAGCAATTGCGCGAAAAAGATGACGCGAATTTTAAATTAATGACCGAAAGAATCAAGAGTAATCAACTGCATAAACTTGCAAGAGAAGAAAAAGACGTTCTTAAAGAGCAAGTTTCAACTTTGACTACTCAAGTAGAGGCAGCTAACGTCGTAGTCAGAAAACTGGAGGAAAAAGAGCGTTTGCTTCAAAATTCATTAGCAACTGTTGAAAAAGAACTAGCACTTCGACAACAAGCTATGGAAATGCATAAGCGAAAAGCTATTGAGAGCGCTCAATCTGCGGCTGATCTCAAACTTCATCTTGGTAAGATAATTTTTAGTACTAAAAATAATTGGTGCAGATAATACAGATAATGTTTAAATAATCATACTTTTCTAATTTGTTATGAAATTTTTACGTTTTATTGAGTTGTAGGAAGTGTACTCTTTCTATTATTTAACTTTTTTCTTCTTCCCACATTTATCTCTTTTTTCTTTAAAATCATGTTCTATTCTTTCATTAAAATTAATCAGTATACAAACGAGCACGCGTGATATTATTCAGTATGATCAAAACTAAAACGTGTAATTAATTAATTACTACAATTTTTTAATTTTATAGCAATTTGTGTTAATTTTTGTTAATATAAATCTTTTGTTAATTGATTTAGTAATAATAATTTTATTTTATTGAAATAACTAAATTAGTGAGAATAATGATATATGCCGCTGAGCGGAGTGCAACGCAAGGGAATTCTTTGGCCACAATATCTACGGATGGATGTATTGGTCATGTAAATATAAAAAATATTGTTGATACAAAGAGTACAAAAGTATTTTAATAATCTCCGCTTGAAAACAAGTTTAAGAAAAATTTATTCGATGACTCAATTTTCGATTATTCACAGAAGTTTTGATAAAACGAATTAAAAATCTTCAAGTACATTTTTGAACATGTATCATAACAATAGTACAATTTACAAGTTATAAAAATGTTTTGTTAAGTAAGATCTGCTTTAAATATTTCACAAATCGTGCGGTAAAATTGTCTGAAATTTTTATTTTATTATTAACAATTAAAAAAATTTATAGTGACATTAGTAAAGTATTCAGCTAATTATATTTGATTTATATAGATAATTACACAAATCTTAAAATATATTTTTTATAAAAATTGCTTTATTTTTAGATAAAAATCTTCCTCTATCCTCCCTTTTATTTTCAAAATTTTCTCCTACCTAGATAATTTAAAAAATGAGTTGTACGCTCTCTGAAGTTAATAAATAGTTAATAACATTTTTTTTAATTATTTCGTAGATTAATGATAACTTTTTGATACATTTTTCAGAAAAATATCATTCCCAAATGAAGGAAGCTCAGCAGGTTGTAGCTGAAAAAACAAGTTCTTTAGAAGCAGAAGCTTATAAAACCAAAAGACTTCAAGTGAGTATAGTATTTTTTTAATTCGTAAGTATGTAATAATTATTAAATCCTTATTTTAAACCTTGTTTTATTGAATTTCAGGAGGAAATAGCTCAACTTAGACGTAAGGTAGAGCGAATGAAGAAGATCGAGCTTGCTGAGACTGTAGATGAGGTTATGGCAGAAGAACTTCGCGAATATAAGGAAACGTTGACTTGCCCGTCCTGTAAGGTCAAACGAAAAGATGCTGTACTCACAAAGTGTTTCCATGTTTTCTGTTGGGACTGCTTGCGTACAAGATACGAAACTCGACAGAGAAAGTGTCCAAAGTGCAACTGCGCATTCGGAGCCAACGATTATCATCGACTTTATTTATCTACCTGAAGGAAGAAGCACTAATTTATTTAAAAGTAAACACAGTCAATCACCTGTGATGACAGTCCCTTTCGGCAAAAGATGTTTTGAAGCGCATTTCATTTTTATACTTTTGTTACGAAGATGTACACTTTTTTCTTGATAGTGTGTCGTGACGTTGTACATAAGATATAAACACTAGTAACTAATACGTGATGATGTACGTGAAGATCGTGCGCCGCGTGTATAGAAACAATGTATGGTAATTCGTATTACAAAATTAAGTCTGAAGTGATAGGCTTTGATTGAGAGTAAGTATCACTATAAAGAGCTGCAAAGTTCTGTAATTTAGTAAATGTCAGATATTATGTATTCCTTTTTTGCTAATTTAATTGATCGATAAAAGCGAGCTATCAAGCATGTAAGAACATACAAATATTTTCTGTAAAAATGTAGGTAGTCTTTTTCAATTTTTTTCTATTTTTTATTGAGTATAAAAAACCTGCGTGCTCGTAAGCACGTGTTTACAATTTTAATTTGTCTGGTGAATCACCTTTTTTATTGTTTTTAACTTTTAAGTAAATTATTTTCTTTTTGCTAAAATAAAATATTTAAAAAGAATATAATTTAAAAAGTAATGCTAATTATCATAATTTGTCCTAACATTGTAAATAAAAACATGTACCCAAATTCATACATAATTTCTAGATAGTCTTTGACTGTACAGCAGTTTTTTAACTACACAGAAAAATGTGTATATCATTTCGTGTAAAGATAAGACGTAAAAGGATATGATGCTGTGATCAAGCATAATACACTTGTAAAACAAAATCGTACGACTAACAATTCATTTAATTTACTTCAAATACGCAATTACTTGTCAAAATCATTTTCTTTGTAATTATTTCAATAGAAGGTAATGTAAATGAATAATATCAAGATGGTATAAACATATTTATGAATTAAATCAATTATAAGTCTCAATTTGTTACGCGTTTAATGTATTAGTATATAATACACCTTTAACATAAAAAAATTCATATATGTATAATACATACTTTCGTACTTAATTTTACTCCATTTTCACATCACTTGATTCATTAGTGGAAACAACGTTTAACAAGCAAGGCTCATAAGACCATTTTGGATAAACTCTTTTATAAAGATTCATCAAAACTGTATCTTGAGATTTGAGATGTCCATCAAATATACACTTCATGTGTCCATGGGTTCCTATTAAATATACATAATTTAAATAAATATTAAAGTTATTATTTTTTCCACAGTATAAACATAAATTATTAACTTAAAAAATTTACCTAACGGTTCTTTAATGTGTCCTTTACGTCCATATTTCGTTCGTAGTTTCACAGGCTTGAACCATCTTATATCATCTGGGTTAAAGAACATAAATCTTATTACAGCTGATCGTTTGTGTACTTTAAACGGGTGACCACTTAACACGACTCGTTTTATCACTAGTCTGTCTGGATCTACTGTCATAAGGCTACCAGTTGCAACCAATTCCTATTTTTAAATTATAAAACAAATTCAGAATATAAAATATTCAAAGATTCCAAATATGAAAAATATTAATAATATCATACCAAACTCCCATCTTTTTTCTCTAAATAACATAAAACCGGGCAAGGCGGAAATGTAATTGGAGCAAAAACTGAAGCCACAGCAGTACTATTTGGTTGAAAAAATCTTTCGAA
>JAPYZA010000950.1:0-23955 GCA_030522685.1 Eupelmus azureus | reverse complement strand
CCTACTTGTTGCAATAAGATATTTATTAGTTTTAATAACATTATTTTGTCTAGATTTTTTAAATTACAATTTTACAATATCTAGCTCAATATCTCGTAAATTTTGTAATAAACCTTCTGTTACACTGTTAAAAAAAATTAATCTCCTACATTTTGTAAATCCCAGTCACGAACTACAATCGAGTAAAATTTATCACGCGGATTCGCAAGGATGGACTAGCGTACAAGTGACTGTTAAAAGCTCGTTGCAGAGATTGTATTCTGTAGTTCATACTTGTAATTTTGACTGTGAAACGTTTCCTGCTCAGACAGTTAAACGCCCAGTTACAAAACGATCCCGGATGCTTAAAATGACCTATCTCACATACCAGAGCGCGAAGGGGAGCGTTTCGACCTGTAGCTTAATCGTTAAAAAATGGTTGAAATCCATTGTCGGCTTAACATGTTATTTCTAAAATATGAATAAGGTGGTGTTATTAACTCTATAAATATATCAACCATTAGCATTTAAAAGAGCATGTGTATGCTTAAAAAAGAAACTAGGTCTTACGTTGCTTTTAAAATATTCCGATGTACGGCCTAAAATCACGCTCTCAGCTTTGACTAAAAATATGAGTAAAAGTTAAAAATAAACCATAAGACATAAAACGCTGTTGTTTCAGGATTATCGAGAACGATGGGGGACCAAGTGTGCTGGATGCGGAGAGTACGTCGAGGGCGACGTCGTCACCGCAGGGGAAAAGCACGCGTTTCACCCGAACTGTTTTCACTGCCAAAGATGCAGACAGCCTCTGCTTGGACAAGGAACTAAAGTCACTTTGGTTCAAGGTATGATTTTTTTTTAAATTTTTTTCGCTTTATTTTAATTTTTAGGATTATTCTACTCGTATTATTACAAGAATTTTAAACAAATAAATTTTTCATCTCGTTGTAACAATAAGAGGAGTTACATAAAATTATTAACGGTTTAAGCCTTTATAAGTAATACGAATTGAATGTCAATTGTCATTCATTTATCCAATACATCACTTCATCCTACTCCGTATGCAATGTAAATTCTATTTAGCATTTGAAGTACTTTGATATTCATTGTACTTTACAGCTTTAAACTCATGTTATATATTAATATTACTAAATAGAACACCACTATTGATTTTTCATTCTTCTCACCTTATTAAAAAGATAACTATATGATACTATAAACTTCGAACTATAATGTCATAAATTGGAGTTATTAAAAAATTTCTTCGATTTTTTTTTTAATTTGATTTACTACAGCTCAATTTATCTATTAATTTTAAAAGGGAATACAAATCATAAGTATCCTCCGACATCTTCCTACAATACACTCCTATACCCTCAAAAAACTTTAAAATCCCAACGAAAAACCCAACCCAAAAAAAACAAAGCAACCAGCACACCCCACTACACTCCTCCACCTCTCGCATTCTCCTCTCTCAAAGCGAATCTAGAGCAATTTCATCCCAACGTCCCTCCCCCCCTGCTAATTGCGCTAAAAAGCAGCGAGCGCGTCTCAACAGCTCCGCATTGTCTCTAATCTCTTTTTTTCTCTCCTTGCGCTCGGGGATTGTAGGTCAGGCGCTGTGCCACCGCTGCGTGAGCATACCGGTGCGCGAGGCCTCGACGCCCGTCGGCAACAGCAACAGCAGCAACGCGGCGAGCAAAGCCGGAGGCGGAACAGGCGGCGCCGGCGGCCACCAGGACCCGGGCGCGTGCGCCGGCTGCGGGCAGCAGCTACGCGAGGGCCAGGCCCTCGTAGCCCTCGACCGGCAATGGCACGTCTGGTGCTTCAAGTGCCACAGCTGCGACACTGTGCTTCACGGCGAGTACATGGGAAAGTGAGTTGCTTGTTGCTCATTGATTGGGCTTTTTTTGGGGTGAGAGTCGTGGGGTAGTTTTTGCGAGTTGCGATGTGTATGTATGAGTTGGTGAAAATGGTGGCTGAGTGTGGTATGTTAAAGGTTTGAGATATTTTTTTAGTTTAGAGGAGAAACGTTTTCTTGTGCCTGAGTATATGGAAATCGTTTATTAAATCATTCCTGCGGTTAGGTGCCATAATAAACTATAGAACCATGCAGTAGTAATACTTGTATTCGATCAATAATGTTTTTCATAGAAAATATAAAAGAATAAATGAAAATTAATGTATCTGTTCGAGCTGGTCTCTTTTTGCACATTCGCAGAATATGACTTCGACCTTAAATTGATAAAAATACTCGAAATTTATTAATATATATCTTATCATTTGGGTATCTAATCACTTTGTATGATTTGTATATAGCTATTCACCGTACCTGTGCCATTGCAAATGATGCAAAGAAAATTAATAGATTTGCAAATTTAATTTATTTCAACCTTATTTATTTATTCAATCGCATGATTTAAAATTTGAATTATATAGGAAAGAATGAAAATGAAAAAAATACATATGAGAAAGAAATTTTTCAAGAAATACTTATTAAACTACTTAAATATAACTTTGCGCAGAATCTTAAAATCAAAACATTGTTTTATAAACACATACACATTCTAAATCCCTTCCATTTTTCCACAGAGACGGGGTGCCTTATTGCGAGAAAGACTACCAGAAGCAGTTCGGCGTGAAGTGCGCCTACTGCAACCGCTACATAAGCGGCAAGGTACTGCAGGCCGGCGAGAACCACCACTTCCATCCGACTTGCGCGCGCTGCACCAAGTGCGGCGATCCCTTCGGCGACGGCGAGGAGATGTTCCTGCAGGGCGCGGCGATCTGGCATCCGCGCTGCGGCCCCGGGCCCACGGGGCCCAACGGCATCGTCAACGGCCACTCGGAGTCGCACACGCCCCAGCATCGCGCCGGCAGCGCCGCACCAGGCGGCCAGGGCGCCGGCGAGTCCGAGCGCATCTCCAGCAGCGCCTCGGAGATGCAGGTGCGTACTGGAAAGCCGAGGAAGGCAGCGGCTTTGGTTTCATTTTAATTTGCAGGTCGACGCCGATGCTACGGACGGTCCTTGTGCCTTGATTCGAGAGCGTCAAATCGAAACTTGTAATGCAGAGCTGAATTTTGTTGGGGAGAATGAGATATGGTGTATAGTTTCGTTTTGAGAACGTATATACTGAGATGTTGCGAGATGTTAGGTTCGCTCTTGCAAAATTTTTTGTTATGCAAATGCGATGTTTGAGAATCAAGGCGAGGACACGCGTGTTTTGCTTTTTTGAGCAAAGGTTCAAAAGTTTCTTTTATGGCATTTCCGTTTATTTCTTTTTTTTAAGTTTGGATGATTGGATTAATACGTGCTCAATGACACGCGGCTGATAAAAGTGTGAATTGTAAGACTAACGTTTTGAATTATTATTTGTGCCTCATATTTCATGTAAGCTTTATCCTGATGCCTTGGACTTAATTGAATTTTTTATTTATTCAATATGTTGATTTGTGAAAGTTACGCATATAACCGATTTAATAAAATTAATAAAAGAATGCATATATTTTAAATAGTAAATAGCTATTTTTGTAACTATTGCTTTCTAAGCATAACTATCGTTTAATATGATTTCAATTAACACGTAAAAAGATGAATGTCTCGAGATCGAAAGTGAATCAGTTATACATCATTGAACGTATGTAAGTGCTGTTACTTTAAATTCATTGCACAATATTTTTGTTATCAAATTTGTCGCATTATTAAAACGAATTATTCAATCTTGAAACCAAATTTGCCAATTAACTTCGAAAGAGAGAGTATAAAGTAGCCTTAATTATCATTCATTGTGACGGATAGCCTTATGATTCAATTGTTTTTATCGGCCGCTCATTTAAATACCCTTCGACGCTCTACAAATATATATACCAGACGCCACACATGCAAATAAAGCAGAATTTTAATTTGCAATGGACGAACGACCCTCTATTAATTTTAGTTTTTCGTACGCTTTGTAACTCTGTGTTATTACGTTTAATTTGAATAATTTGCTATATTTACGAATGAAAAGGCAATCACTTGCTAGATATGCCCCAAAGTGCCAAACTGTAGCGACAGCCTCGGTTTCAGTATCGAGTAATGTTAAGTTGCAATACACGTACTATATATGTATTTCATACATTTATATATTTTAAGTTTTGCTAGATTAGCCGTCGCATGTTGCTACAAAGAAAATCTATTTTTTTGTAATTTATTATCTATTTTTTAGTCTATAAATTTTTTATTTTTATTTTTTCTCGACATATAGATCAGCTTTTTCACTTATTTAGCAATATTTATTATTCCACATCAGCACGCTTCTTTAGTTATATATTATTTAAAAATATATAATTTTTACATCAATTAGCTTTACGTTGTACCATAGACGAATTTTACAAATGATTTTATTTATTTTTCTTTATTTAGTTACTCTTTATTTTTTGCTTTCTTTAATTAAGTTTTTTATTTTTTCTTTTTCGCACGATCATTGTATAGTTTTCATTGAGGTCTCGCACGCCAAGTCTGAACGGATCCTTATGCAGCCCTTACAGCAGTCTAAGTCGCAAGGTACGCTATGTTGCTTTTTAAACAAGAAACAAACAATTTTTGTCACCTCCGCTAAATGCCAGACCAGCCTATATATTATTTTATCTTTTTGCCACTTCTGTTCATAACCGCTTGTAAATACTGGCAAATATTAATTATTATTTTCGCTCCAACGACTGCTCAACGATTCATTTCAAAGTGAAAACGGAGGACCAGCGACGTGTGCCCAAATAGATCACAGCTCTGTATTGTTTATTCTCTGTCTGTTTCTCTGGTAATTTAGTACTATCCAGCGAGAACCGGCAGTCCTGGCCTGATTTTGAGAGAGTATGGTCGCGGAGGTCACGAAAACGTTTCACGAATTTACACGTACTCATACTTGACCGAAACTCCAAGCCAGGGCTATTTGAGGCGCCCGATCCAGCCCTACGATAAGCCACCCACTAGCCCACACTTTCATAGACCAAGCTGTAAGTACTTAACTTTTCTATTTTTGTAACGTATATTTATCAATTACAAAATTATCTTAAAAACTGTATTGATGAGTACAATTTTTATTGATTTTGACGTGTTATAAAATTTTGTAATTTTCTACATCATTTTCTTTAAGATAGATGAATCATGTTATAATACTACTATAAATAATTGACACTAAATGTAAAATAAAACTTTATTTTCAGTGAACATTTTTCAATGCAAGTAAATAAAAAAATTATCGACTAAGATAGCCTAGCTTACAGTCACTTCTCTTTTTTAGCCTCACGTTCGATAAGAAGCAGCGGTGGTCGCAGCAGCCGCTCAGGAATGCGAGCCCTGGTGGACGCTCTGAGCGAGACACGGCCCAAGTCTCCGGCAGCTGGCAGCCAAGTCGATAACGAAGAGCCGATCGAGCTCGCCCACTATCCGGATGCAATGAAGCCGCCGCCTGGCACCCAGCCGCCCATTGAGCGCGACGACTTTCCGGCGCCGCCCTACCCCTACACCGATCCCGAGAGACGCAGGCGGTGGTCAGATACCTATAAGGTAATACTAAAATTCTTTGATTTGCAATAGTATGATTTAATTGTGTTTTCAGAAGAAAATACCGTAAATATCATATTTTATGCCTTATGATATCTATATTTTATGCTTATAGATTTATGAATTTTTGCAAATAAAATAAGTATTAATAATAAAATTTGAAAAAAATGTGATTTTTGAATTACATTTGTACCTAAATTTAACTCTTTTTTGTACGCAGGGAGTACCAGATTCAGAGGATGAGGATGAGATAGACAAAAAGTCCATTAAGGAGGTAGAGCAGAAGCTGAAGAAAGAGCAGGACGAATTGAGCAAAATAGATACAGGCATTGCTAAAGTATTTCTTCAAGATCGTGAGAAAGACCGAGAAAACCTCAGACACAAGGCGGCAAACGTTGACCCGCGAAATGCTTCCAGAACTCCGTCTGCTAATCGCGAACCGGCTTACAGACTGCGTTATGAAAGTCCAGTTGGTGCCTGTACGTAATTTTGCCATATTTTCTGTTCATATTTTTTATTACATTACAAGTTATTCAATGTTATTTTAATATTCCTTTTATCAATTTTCGATATAACTATTAAAACAATTTTCATTTTATAATTTTCGTTTTTAATAGCGTACTTAATACTTAATAAAATTAAATATTGAAATGTAAAACATTCACACATAATTCAATAAGTTCACACAGACAAATTAATATTTTTTAGCACCATCAAGAAATATTGATCATGCAAGGCCTTGGGAAGATGAAGACGGCATAAGCTACAGATCTAGTGTAGGACCGAGCTATAACGGTGAGTTCGTCAAACACAATTATCAAATCACATCATGATTTATGAGCGTTGTCATCTCATACATGTCCACACGTTCGCACACGACACTAACATTCCACAACCGATTAAATATCGCTTAAATCCGGCCATATACGTTATAACAGAATATAGCCAGTCACCCTTCAATATACTAAAAAGCTTTTTCTATCTATCCATTAAAAAAAGCATTCGATGTCCTAGTAGGTGATTGCGAAATTACTCGCACCACGATTGAAAGCTCCCTTGCTCTATTAAATGGCATTTAATTATCACCGATCTCGCCAGAATAAAAACTGCTATTAAAAAAAATCAGGTGATGTATTCCGCTTTTGCGTGCCTTGAAGCTCTCTTTTTCATCTAAGACTGTGAGAGAACTTCAAAATATGTCAGATAAAATAATCAATGAATAATCACATAATAACAAAGATTTCTGTTTGCAAGTAATGGTGTTAACACTATTAATGAACTATTAATGATTATTTCTTAATTTTTATTTGATTCAAAGTGATTTATTATTGTTGTACTTGGTAATTAAAATAAAAAAATAGAATTTAAATCTTTTTATAGGAACGCTTTTCATACCTAAAAATTATAATGTAACAATTTGTAAAATAATGCTCATAGTTTATTAATACTGCTAATATTCAAAATATTGATAAAATAGAAATCTTAGTTAATCTATGACAAGCTTTTAAAATTTAACAAAATTCAACTTGACAATATTGTACGGTTGTTTATCGTGTTAATGTTTTAGGTGCACTTACAAACATAATGCATGCTGCACTGTGTGCATTTTGTTCCCCATTTCCCACAATTCATATCCATATTCATCAATATAATTTATACCTCTTATCAATTAAGATAGTTCATTTAAATATATTAGGAAATAATGTAAATTTTAAATAAAAAATAATTTCAGCTTAATTTTTATTTACATATGTAGAGATTTACTGAACTATTTTAATAATTATTATATTGTGCAGTATTGGAAGATATGATTATCAATGTTAGTTTGTATAATTATTTTTTAAAATAATACGAAGCATGATAGCCTTCCGATGATGCATGACATGTTTTACTTTTGCTTATTTATGAATGTTTCACAACTTCCAACATTGTAAACTGCTCTGTTTGAAATTTTTTTTAAAGAACTGATTATTTTATTATAAAAATAATGTTTTTTAATATAAAATTATCTCTGTCAAAATTTAAATTTATAAAACTATGTTATATTTCAAATCGCGCATTGCTCGTTTCTCAACTAATAACTTTGAACATAGAAGCCGTAATTGCTTTTAAATTTGGTGTTATAATACATCATAATTAAAAAGTCATTTTTGTGCTTTGTAGTTTAGAGCTTTTGTAAACATTAACTATTACACATAAGTTTAATAGTGACAAAATACGCGTAACGTTGACCATTATACATTCGATTAGAATGCATAATGCCTCATTTGCTCGTTTGCAATTTGAAAATCAATTGCCTAATGAACAATACATCATTACCCATTGACAGAAAAGTACATCGATTGCATCGAACTTCGATCGTATGTTTTTCCTTTTCCAACAGAGCTAATTGCGAATACATAATCATTCGTTACCTCCGAAGACTCGTAATTTATCACACTTTGTATCTATTTGTTGTTTTTTTTTGTGTGTTTTTTGTATTATCGTGTGTGTGCTCTATCTCTCTGTCGCGACGGCCGAATGCAGCCGGGGGCAGATCGTCGACGCGTTCCCCGGCACCGAGGAACTATCCGCCTCTCGGCTCTCAGCGTGCCTTCACTCTTCCGAACTCCATTAGGCACTATTACTCGGTGAGTCGTAAACCTCCACTCCTACCACGATCGTCCGACGTGACGAGCAATTCAAATCTTGACTGTACTTGTCTTGTATATTAAGTTTTCTCGTTGCTGTTTGATCGATGAGTAATCGTTTGTTTTATTTTTTATAAAGTTGAATTAGTAGTATAGTTGATACTAGATTTGTGAGTAGAAAACGTTTTTATTTTGTATATATTTTATGTTTTTTTGAATTGCCGTCACTGAAGATGATACATATCTATTTTTATATTGCTAAGATACTAACTGCTAATTTTATATTGCTAAGATACTAACTGCCAAAGGCTTATTCTAAATCTATCATTTGCTAACATGTGGTGCTGGTTCTGTGACTTATAATTTTCCATTTATTTCTAATATTGCGATTACTAATATCTATACTAACCATGAATGAGTTTTATTTTTATAATTTCGTATAAATTCGAAATTCATCAACCAAATCAAATAAATATATTTTTTAATTGTTTACCGATTTTTTTTATTAAAATGTATACAATATAAATTTATGTGATGTAATATAAATTGGTTTTTAAGATAACGTGTTATAATTTAAATTGTAATTATATTAAACAGAATTACCTACAGTATTAATTTTATGTACTACATGTATTTCAATTATTGATCTAAAATTGAGTTTTATTATGCCCTTGTAGTTATTTGTGACCCTGTAGAATTTGTTTCACTTTTGTAAATTATCCATAAGATAATTATTTTTCAAAGTCACTCAACTTTTAGTTTTAATGAATGCAAGTTAAATTTATAGTAATATATAAAACGTGTAATTGTTATTGCCCTATATTTTTATTAATATTGGTATCCAACTGGAATAAAAATAATAATAAATGACCTACTTTGTCAGAAACTTATGTGCTACTTGGAATTAATGCGAAAAATTGTACTTAATTTATATCCTACAAAATCATTTATTAAACAAAAATTAGTATTTATTTGAGTATGGTTGATCAGTCGCCAATTTATCGTAGTTAGCAAGCCTCTATTTTTTAATGCGCGCGAATGCAAGGTATAGAGCAAAAAAAAAATGTAAAACACGAAAACCAAGAAGTGTCTCACAAAAAACTGCGAACGTTGGGCATTCGTATGGGCTGAACACGTGAGTTAATCAAAAAGAAAAAAAAATAAAGATAAACGTGCAAAAAGAATGATAACTAATCCAAGTTGAACCGTTGCGGTTTGGCCTTGCGAACCATACAGTTGTGAGCTCCCTGCGACACATCCCGAAGCCGGGATATGGTCTGGCACCCCGAAGTCACACCTTCTCCTCGACAGGCGGTTCTGTATCTGCTCTCCCTGTAAGTCTCTCTCTAAGCACACACTGCGCGCCAATGATAATAACTTGTACTTTTATTTCTACTACTTTTCTTTTCTTTCTTTGGGCTCTCGAAAAATTGGTTAGTACTTAATTTACACTCGCAAGAGGAAATAAATTTATTTAAGAAAAAAAATACGTATGTACAAAATTTTGTTAATTTACCTATAAAATTTAATTGTCTATTTTAATAAGAAGAAACAATTTTGCTCACCTATGTATTTTATTTTTTATTAATGTAAATAAAATCATCAAATTAATAAGAGTTTCCTCTGATAGAATCTAAATTAATTATTCTAACCAATTTATCGAACGTTTCTTTTATAGATTCTTTTCTTTTTTTGTAATTATTGTTTTAAGCAAACAGCAATAAATTGCACCAATCGGTACAAGCGGTAGACACGCTAACTGTTGAAAGTATAAAATAACATTCTTTGCTAATATAATAATATGCTACCACCCATTCTCATTTACCTCATTCTGTGAATTTCTGTCGAACAGGGAGACTACTCGTTCAGCGGCATGGGCGACAAGACGCACAGCACTGACTTTTCCTCCGGCAAATCAGATAGTAAGTACAAACGCCTCGCACAGGGCTATCATCAGCGAGAGAAAAATACGAGATCGTGTGGGCCTTGATATGTAAAGTTCGGAAGAATCGACTCTTTCATTCAATATTTAGCACATACACTCACTCTAAAACGTTTAGGTAGACTTATGGTTTATTCAAGAAAAGCCGTGTATATAAGTAGGCTACAAATTAGAAGATTCTAAAATGTATTGATGGAAGAGTTAAAGATAGAACGTTGTCCGCTTAAGAACAATTAATAAAAATTTTAATTTAGAGTAAATGAAAAAGTCAGGTTAATGCTTTGTAAAAGTTATTAAGCTGACAACAAGTAATTTATATCATCCCTCAAACATTAGTTTTCTTTAAGTTGTTTCAAGTATTGTAAATACATTCATTGATTCCATAAAGCATTACAATAATTTTTACATCACTTTAAAATGACAATCAGAAAGATGAAAAATTACATCACATTTATAGACTAGTTACGTAGATAAAATTAGAATTTGTAGAAAAAAAAAACCTAAAACTTTTAAAGAAAACTAAAAAAATGGAACAAGTCATTAACCGAATATTAAAAATAACTAATATCACTAAACAGTTTCTTGGAGTGTGGCTATTAATAATTAAATTTAGTAGGTATAAAATTCTATTAATTTCTATTGCCACAGTCTTTTATAAGTAAATTTCTTACACCTATAACTGATATAATATTTCTATTGCTTGACGAAATTGTAAATAATGTATATTGAAAGAAAAGTTATCAAAACAATTGAAAAATATTTAAAAAATTTTAAATATCAAAGAACTCTATTAAAAGTACCTAAAAATCTTTAATGATCGTTCTTATCATATAGATTCGGTTTTGGCATGTACTAATTCCTTTTTGATGATTTTTATTTTTATGAACTGTTATTTCTGCTAGAAAAATTTTCATTACACAAGTAATCCTTCAATAACATTTTGACGAATCATTTAGAAAAGTTATTACATTGAAAAATTTAAATTATTACATTGAAAAATATGGAAAAAGGAATTTGAATTTTTTTCATTCAATACAAAAACAAGAGTAAAACGTTTAATCAAAAGAAATAAATTAATTGATTCGTCGAAAAATCCATAACAATAAATAGGTTTTGTACCAAACAAAAATAAATGAAATCAGATTAATAATAACTTGTACTGAGTATGGCTTGTCGTCGGTTATGACGGGTGCTGTTCTCTGACACTTCTCTTCTCTATTTATTGACCATGGTGTTTTCATGACTCACCCAAGTGTTTTACCCTTCCAATTTAGTATCAACAGGCAGCATCACGGACGTGGACCGGCGGGCACTGGTATGTACAACAGCCCCGTACTACTCCCAGCGGCTTAGCATGGTTCGTAGCACGCACTCTCTTCTTTTTGTTATGCATCTCTTTCATGAATCAATTTTTCCATATTCCTTGTTTAAATAATGACAAATTTTACACGTGCGTACGTGGTAGAGGGCTTTTCGCCCTCTGCAAATGCACGCGGATCGAGAGCCTCGAACGGACGCTGTACAGCAAGCGCATCATCGTACGCACCTTCAAAGGGGATCTCGAACGGTTTTTTTTTTCTTTTAGTCGACTGTATTTTTTATGTTGGTGTATGAAAAACACAATATTTTTTTGTCTAAAAGTAGATTAAACGTTGCCTTTATTGTAATTGCATGATACTTTTCGTAATATTTTTGTTTCGTATTTGTATTTTTACGAAAAAAATCTTATTTTGTTTCCCTTTTAAGAAAACTTTTAATTGTTAATAGAGCATTGAAACTGTAATTACCTATACGTTGATACTTTAATAATAATAATAATAGTATATTATTTTTATTTTGTTTTGTTACAATTTAATTTTCATTTATAAACTGTATTTTAGTTTCCAGTAGGTATATGCATGTGAATATTTTAATTAGTCAAAATAATTATTATTTCTATTATTATTCGATTGAATTTATTTTTCGATTGATAAATTTAGATAATTGAATTTATTTTTAAGTAAACAATCAATAATTCTAAAAACTTAGGAATTCACAATAAAAAAAGGTTAATTAATATTTATTAGATGATTTATTGTTTTGATATATTTTTTATGCTTTATATTCAATTTTTCTTATAAATTTTGATATGCATGTGCAATATACTTTGTTATTTATCTTCTTTTTCTAAAAATCAAGTTTATTCAATCTTTTTTATTTCAATGTTAAGCTTACCTTGGGAAGTTCGACATCCCCTTACTCGAACAACAAAAGTAAATAGGAATTGTACATTATATATTTTGCAAGGCATGCGTGTAAATACATGTAGCTCTGCCTTCTAGCCATTATCATTTTACAATATATTTTTTCTGTACAAAGAATCTTACACGTATATTTCTCTATAGTTGCACGTTTTACTTTTGCATGAACACTGTATATTTGTACAACAATGTAATTTGCTTGACGTAGATTGTACGTAAGAGTTTGATACATCGAGGCATTTTGCAGATTTGGCACTAATGATTATGACATGATTACGATCTTACAACATTATTATACGAACGTTTCGCCAAATAAAGATTAATCCCTAGACGACTGTGTAAATCGAAACGAAAATAATAAGATATAAGAGAAAGAATGTAACGATTACCCCTGTGGCGTTATTTGTCGTTAATATTGAAATCTCGTGACGTCAAATTCGCCACAAGTGTCATGCTTCCCCCCTGTACATAAATATATATAAATATATACTTATTTCAATATTAAACTTACAATTTTCCTATTTTAATTTATTTGTATTCGTCTTCTGAATGTTACCTATAAGTGTTTTTGCAAAAGAATGCAACATATACCGTACACACCGGATTATTATTTATTTACCAAGTCTTTATTTATCTATAATACATAAACGATAATATATGTCTATAATTTAAGATGCTCTATGTCATGTACGTAAAGCACAGAGTGTGCAATATTGCTTGGTATACTAATTTTTCGATTGTTCGCGGCTTGCCGTCGCAATAACAGAATGACGGCGGGATCCTGCCCTCGTCGACGACGTACACGGGCGGCCTGGGCACGGTGACGGTGGGCCACGGCCACGGCCACCACGTGAGACGCTCGCTGCCGGACATGGGAGCCGCGCCCGCGGAGCCGCCCAAGCTCTACCCCTATCACCTGCTCATCATCACTAACTACAGACTACCGGCCGACGTGGACCGTTGCAATCTCGAGGTATGGAATAAAGTGGGGAAAATACGTAGATGTTTTAGTGAAATGGTGAAACTTTTTTTCTGGGGTGTTGAACAATTTTTTTCGTATGATTTTACAATGTTCGTTTCATTGATTTGATCAGAACTTTTTTTTTATGTAATTCTTATTTGGTAAAAATTAATTTTTATAAGTAAAATTTCCACGAAAGTTGAATTTTGTACACTTACAGGCTATATATAGTCATATATACGACTTACATATTTTAGACTGCTCTGTTATAACACATTAAATTCAAATTAACATTTAGAAATATCTTAACAAATCAAAAACAGAATATAATAAGTAATTAACCATTTTTTCAGCGTCATCTATCGGATGCGGAATTTGAAGCTGTTCTTCACTGTACGCGGTCCGAATTCTACCGGCTGCCACAATGGCGTCGCAATGACATCAAGAGACGAGCTCGACTATTCTAAGGCATCTAAAAAATCGAAGGGCAAGCAAGAAAGAATACAAAAGGGATATATTATCTAGAGAAAAGCATACAATGAAACTATATGTACGTCGTCGTCTAAACGAACCGCTGCCGCCACCGCTGCTGTTCACCGTTCTTATCTGATGTTTTTCATTTAAAAATGTGTCCCACGAACGCGTGACTGCGTATTTGTTTCGCATAATTGACGCTACAAACGAATATAAGGTATAATTAAATGACGTTAGGACTTTAATCGACGTAACACGTAATAATTCTTATATTATTATGATCGCGCGCGTAGCCACTGACTATTCGTAATGCCATCGTGCATCAGAATGGATGTCGATTACGAATGAATGAGGGCGTTTAAGCGCGCTGTGAACGAAAATGAGAATTAGAGAGATCTAGTTCTTTACTCAAAGATTTATTATATCTCCGAGCATCGATTTTTAATCTCTTCACAGGCGATGATTTTATTGATTTTTTTTTTTCAACTATCTCGAGAGCACGGATTTGGTGTATGAAAATGAGAGACAAAGAATGAGAGTTATAACGAGTGCATGAGATTCACATTGTTTGCAAAACAATATTATACTGTACATAAAAGTAAAAGATTATCGAGGAATGGGAAGATAAATGAGGATAAAAAAGCGACAGTAAAGTAAAAAAGCGGATTGGAAAAGAAAGTGTTGCAGCTATACAATAAAAGATAAAAAAATCGTAAGCGTTTGCATTGCAACGTCGCAAAGACTTTACGCAAAAAAGTAGAGACAGGAAAAGCTTACTCGAATTAAAAATAATTATACAAATAAAACAAATGTAGTTTTAACTTCGGCATCTATTCGCTCGTCTTCTATGCAAATGAAAAAAAGCGCACCGCTCTGCAGTGCTCCGATATATAAAAAAATAAAGTATATATATATATTAATCACGTACGGCTACGTGAAATTATTGAAAGGAGAAAAAGTTACGATATATTGAACTACTACTATTCTATAATTTTAATATAAGAGAGTAAGAAACGAAGCGTATATAATATGACGAAAAAAGTAGCTAGTGTTCGCCAAGTTCTTCTTCGTGCTTCGTATTTCCTTCACTGTAAAAATCAGAAATCAAAAGATAAAAGAAAACATTTCAAAAACAATTTTAAATTCCAATGACATGCGAGACACGAAGAGAACCAATAGTCAAATAAAATATGAAGGAAACAAATTTACATTATATTGACTATCAGTAAAAAGTAAAAAAACAGTGGCTTCTTTCGTACGTTTCAGTTTTAAAGTACATTTAAGTGAAAGAAAAACACGGGCATCCGAGCAAAAAGAATACTTCATGTGCCTATACAATTGTGTCCGCGGACATTGAGTTCACTTTTGTTACG
The DNA here is from genome assembly GCA_030522685.1 of Eupelmus azureus. Taxonomy (NCBI): domain Eukaryota; kingdom Metazoa; phylum Arthropoda; class Insecta; order Hymenoptera; family Eupelmidae; genus Eupelmus; species Eupelmus azureus. Next base: position 8,808 of record JAPYZA010000950.1, on the reverse strand, counting down.
TTCTCTCAGCTTGTAACTGCACAAATGCTCGTAAAAAGGTTTCTGTTGTATAAAGCACATCGCTTCCGCTAGTCCAATGATAATAAAAAGAAAATACACAAAAGAGAATCGATTCTTTAATTGATCGCTAATTCCTTGAAAGAGACTTTTTAGTGTTAAAAAATTTGTTTTTCTTTTTATTTTTCTAGAAATTTTAAATTGGAATTGCAGACCTTTTTATTTTTAACAACCTTAAGTTATAAATCCTCGTTTTAAAAAAAATGTAACTAGAAGTTTGATGGATTGTTACTTCTTTTAAAGAAAGAAACGAGTTGCTTAAAGTTTGCCTTATTTTCTTTTTATTTTAATAAATATAATTTATTAATTAATTATTTAATCAATAAATTTAAATTACAAAAATTAAAAATGAATTTATTTCTTAAAACTTTTACTCGTAGTATCTTTTAAGTTTTCGCTCGTAAAATAACAAAACCCTCCATGGGATTGACAAGAGGTTCGTACTCGTCATTGGTAACCAGTTCAGCTTTTTCCCCGTGACACATTAATACTGGAGTCGTGCGAACGTGGCCCCCAGTAATAGATTTCGGATCACCGGCTTTACCGATGACATCTACGGCCTGGCCTACTCTTACTGGTACTGGCAAATGCTAAAAAAGATTATTAAATACTTTAGCTATATAAATTTTACTATAAAATTCTTAATTTAATATTTTTCTAGTAATTTAATGTTTTAGTAATCCTCTTTTATAGTATGAAATTTTAAAATAAAATAATGTCGAATTAAAAGTTTTTGCACCACAAACTACTGTAGGTAATTTATACCTTTATATAATAATTTATTTCAGTTTCTTAAATTTAATCATTGTTGTAAAAATAGATTTATTTATTTTAGTTTAAATCAATCTTCATTTCATTTTAATTTAAATTTATAATTAAAGGCATGTATGTACGTGCTCTATAAAAAAAATGTTTATATCTCTACGAATATCCCGCTAAATTCTAAATTCACGTGGTCAGTTTAGTTTACAAACAAGGGACAATCTCAAATCGGTTACCTATGACCTTTTCAAATTTCCACAGTCTCTAGAAGAATAGAGAATCAACACGTGTAAAATAAAATTTTTGCTCATTTATTTATATTATTTATATTAATTGGTATGAGAATCAACTTAAATAAATTCGAAGATTTATCTGATAGAGAAGAAGAAATGAATACAGGGAATTCAATACATGGTAAGATAATTTATAGGAACAGAGTATATAATATTACTTACACTTCATTTCAAATTTTTTGATAATTTTAGGTTATTCAGAAGATATTTCAGTAATTAACTTACTGAATGCTGTCCCAAATAATACTGGGTTTCCTAAAACTGGCAACAACCAAGTTCAATTAACGAATAAGAAAAATAGTAAGAAAAGTAAAAAGAATAAGAAAAAGTTCTATCAACAAGCTTTGTCAACTAATTCAAACTGTAACAATTCAACTAATGCATTGTACACTGGACAACAAAATAATCCAAATCAACCATCCGGTGTTGTTATAGAAGAAATTGCTCAATCTCTGGTAGATTCTGGGATCAGACAGAAAACTTTTAATGAAATATCAGTTTATCCGGTTCCTGAGGTTTATTCAAAGAAAGCAAAAAATACACAAAATTTATTAGAACCAGGAACATCAACAAATTGTGACAAGGCATATGAAAATGCTGTTGGATTTCAAGAGTTTACTCCAGAGGAAAGATTAGATTGTTGCATATCTGTTATTATTGATGAAAATTATCCCGATACGATGCCAATGACTGATAATCATTTAAAAATTATAAGCCAACTAATCAACTATGAAATAGATGAAATACCATTCGGAGCTTTCACACCAACATTTATTCAGTCTTATGTAAAAAATGGAGTTATTTTAATTCAGTCATCTAATCCAAAATCAAAAGAGTGGCTGGACACAGTTATACCAAAATTACATCTTGACCATGGTGTAAAACTTATGGTTACTTCTGTTATTAGGTTGTTTAAGAGATATAAGTGCAATTTTTGGGTGAACAATGAAGATGATGCAGTCAAGGTGCTTAATAGAATTGAAAAACAAAATTATGATTTAAACATGACAAATTGGGAGCTTTATTATGAAGAGATACGGAAAGGTGATAATATAGATAGTTCAGGTATTCTTATTTCAATTGGAATTCCTAAATCATCCATAGAAGTTTTGAAAAGCAAAAATTTCAAGGTTCATCATGGATTAGAACTAATAAATATCAATGTAATTGATAAATCTTGCCTATGAAATAGTGAAATGGAATTGACAAGACCTTCACCAAGTAAACATTAATATTTTATCAAAAATTTAGTTTTAAATTAGATTTTTATATCTTGTTAGTTTTATTAAAATATTTTTAAAATTATATATATTATATTATATAAATTATGATATTTGTATTGTTTTGATCCACTATATATTAAAAAGAAAACACAATGTAAGTAATGTATTTGTAAAAGTTCTTTTCAATTTAAAAAAATCTAATTATTTTATTTAAATTTTAGTTTAAATAAATGCTTTTATCATTTCATATAGCCTTTAATTTTGTTAACGTTTTTGAATTTCTTATTTCCTTTTATTGTTAATAAATAAGTTTTTATTTTTTAATTCATTCAAATGTGATAATATTATATTGAGCTTTGATATTTAATATTATAATTTGAAATTGTAATATTTGGCGCTCTTTGTTGGATAAAATCAAATCAACCAATCACTATTTAGGATACCATTATTCAAATTTTTCAAAAATTTAATCGCAAGACATTTTACTCTTATTTCTGTCAATCAAATCTTTAATAAGTTCTTATAGTTACTTACATTTAATTTATTTTATTTAAAAAATGTTCAAAATAAATACTAAGAAAGAATTAGAATAAGTTGAAAAAATAGAAGGCTATAAAAACTTAATTATTATTACTGTAATTATTATTAATAATTATTATAAATATTACGACTCTGATTACAGCTTGTTTTTTTAACTGTCATAAGGAACAGGTATTTTTTAAAAGTGCGCTTTCGTAAGCAGGCGCCATTATTTGAATTAGAAATTTATTCAAATTTTTTTATTTCCGATTATTTTTTCAAAATGCATGAGATACTAATCATTATTATAGAGGAAGCAAAATTTCATTCGTAAGCTTCAAAGCGAGTCGCCACGTTTTCACCTGTGCTATCTGAAAATGTTCTCGCAGTTTTCCTTTTTTTCCCATGAGATCCTTACACTTCTGGGGATTCCAGGATTCATTTCTCTTTCACCTTTCTTACTTCCCACCTTTAATCTTTTCCGTTAGTAGACTGTGGAATCCCACTGGGCTACAAAGCTCTTCCCTACGGTTCACCTTTTTTTTTTCTTTTCTCGCACGACTTTGAGTCTAGCGATGAAAGTTTTTTAATTTATTTTGGTGATGAAATTTCGGTGTTTTGTTTTGTTTTGATTGTTGTGATTTTTTGAAATTTGAGTAGACGCTATCAATAGTTTTGAACTCCAAAAAATACGGAGAAGAAGCTATAAATGTGTTTAGTTAATATTGTGATTGATCCAATTCTGAATTAAAATACGATCCAGCAATGGGATATTGTTAGCAGATAATATTGTTCTTAGTTCGATGAATGAGTTTCCCAGGAGAAGTCACATACCCGTGTTTTGTTACCTTACCCGTAATCTAATTATTCAAAATATTCTGAAAATTTTTGAGTTTTTAAAAATTTTGCAAGCAGAGATCAATTTTGTATATAAAAAATAATAGATCTCTGATAAAAGAAATTTTTTTTTTCAAAATTAAACTAGAAAAGCGACAAAAGGCACGACATTCTAATGTCGATTTACAAATAATGTTGGTATTACAGTTATACTCAATTTTCCACTTTTCTAGTCCTTTTTTATGTACAAAATAGGTCTCTGTAAAATTTTTAAAAACTTAAGGATTTTTAAAATATTTTGAAGAATCAAATTGTGGATAAGGTAAATAATCCCCTTAACAAGAAAGTATAGTCAAATATTTTGTGGAAGACATAGTCTTATATACCTATTAATACAAAATAATAATTTTTCTAATAAGATAGGTAAATAATGCTTTGAATAAAAAAAAAACATTGAATTGGAAATTTTGTTAGTTTTTAATTATAAAACAAAGAATGTTTTAATAAAATATTGTAAAATCAATGTATTACTTTTAGTTTCACAACTGTCCTACTTTAAAAAAAAATGAAGAGAAAATTTTTACTTGCAATTTATATTTTGAAAGATCTTGGTTGAAGCTTGAAAATCAGTTTTAACAGATTTCTATAGCTTCATTGTGATCAAAGTTATAAAACTTTTTATATATTGAGTAAAATTTATGTTTGGTGGGTAAAAGTTATTGACCAACAATCTAATAATATTTCACCACTTTGCATAAAGTCACCAACAATAAAGTTTGATAAATAAAGCAATTCAATCGGAAGTGGTTCATATGAAACTAATTAAATTCAAAATTTAAGCTCTGATTATAATCGTATATAATCAAGCATGAGAACAAATAAATTTATATTATTCTTTTAAATCTATTGCTTGGATTATGATATACTTGATAATAATGATAATTTAAATTTTTTTTCACACTTACCTCAAGATTTTCATCAAGCGTCACAAGCCATCTAGGCTCCATTGCGAGTGACAAACAATACATTAAGTAGTGGGATTTTCCTAAGATTAGGTTCCTACAATCTAAGAATGAAACAAGTACTACAAGTAGACCCGCCAATGCTGCCTGATCGAGCACTTTTGAAGAGAATTTCAATGGCTGCAAAGTTATGGTGCCCTAAAATTTTAAAAGTTATGTTAATAATCTTTGTGAAAAGAGTTTTAGATAAAGCATTAAAAACATTTTTACAATAAAACTTAGAAATATAGTATATATTAAGGATCAAAAACAGATTTTTAAGTATCATCGCATCTAAATAAATCATTTCATAAGCTTTTGAATACAAATAAAAATAGAGTCAATCAAAATATATAAAAAACAATTCGGCATCATTCTTTTAACTCTAACGCTATATAGTCGTAGCCATTATTAACTTATTCTCATCATCTTACACTTACACAAAACCCTCCTCAACCCCCTCTAACCCCTCTATACCCACCTTTCCCAAATGCACCAGTCCCTGAGCCAGCCTAATAACAAAAAGGTGCGACGGGTTCCTCGAATGGTAGGCAGCCAACTGTCTCAAAATCGTAGCCAGCCTGGCATTGTTCGTGCCAGCGCCTATTAGACCCAAAGAGAAAATCGCATTTAACGCGACGTTCGCGTCGTTGTCATGACTGTACTTGTTCAGGACGTCGAGGAGGGCCGGCTCTGGGTTTGATAAGTAGGAAAGGGCGTATGACAGGGGCACGGCTGTACGGGCTGGCGCTGCACCGTAGCGGCCGATCTGTGAGTTTGATGAGTTCACGAATTATTGATTAAGTTTTGGTGTTTGGATAAGTGAATAAGAGAAAGGAGCGATTATGTGTACTTACCTGGCCGAATATTCGTGAGTTTTCTTTGCCCTCGCTGAGACCGACCACTGCGACGCCGAGGGAAGCTATTGGTTGCGCGAGAGCGATTTCACTGAAACGTTATATTAAGTGGAGTATAGCAGTTGGAAGATTGAAATTTGCCGTTAAAGTTTTTTTTAAAATGCAGGCGTATTCAAATATCATATTTTTAATAATTCTTTAGACTTTGATTAGTGTTCGATTGTATATATACCTCGGAACCTCTTCACTTTTCGATTTACTCTTCTTTTCGCTGGAGACATCATTCTGTGGCCGGCCCTTAGAATCGCAACAGCTTGAAATTGGCTGTTTATTAACGGACGAGCTGGATTTTTTTAGATCAGTGTCGCTTTCGACTGGCTCGGAACAGATGCGCAACAGTTCCTGTACTATTAGAACGTCACCGGTACCGGCGTACGAACATACCTAGTAATATGCAATTGAAATAATTTTTATTCATCTTTTAAGTTTTTTAATGATTTTATTAACTCTTAGAGGGCCGAAGTTAAGAAATTTTGAAAAATATTTTTCTATAGAAAAGTGGTCTAAAGTCAAGAACATTGGACCAAATTAAAATCAAATATTGGTTGGTCAATGGTCTTATATTATAAATTTTTTATATTTTTTCATTAATATAGCAAAAAATGTAAGGTGTGCATATTATGTAATAGTGTGTTATAATTTAAATTTCATTTGTGCATGAGACCAAATTAATGTCGAATAAACGCGTGGTATGTACCATCTGAGGGAAGTAGTAAATGCCCGAGTACGGTTAGACAACAGACCAACTTTTCTATTGATACGAGTATCACATTGTCAATAGCAACATTTTATAACACTGATTTATTAACGTATATTAGCTTGTCAAATAATTCCATACTTATTTATTTATTTCATTATTAATTAATTTATTTATTTTACGGAATAAATCCATTTATATAATCACATTATTTATAATCACATGATGTGAGCGGTTAGGAGGATAATAGAAAAATAAGTTGATTCTAGCAGTATTTTTAAAAAGTTGTAATCAATAAAAATAACAACGAAACGTCTTTGAAATGCACGCTAGTTTTTTTAATAAAACCGATTCCCATTATAGTTCTATTTTACCTAAATACTGAGTAAAATTTAACAGTCTGCTTATGCTTTGTAAGTGTAAATATGCGGAATACTGATAATTTTCAGCTCAATAATCCAACTACTATAACTAATAACTCAATACTTCATAATTCTAAATAATACATATTTTTTCACTGTCCAAAGTATATCACTATTCAACTATGGATTTCGTTTGAATCCCTGCTTGTTTCGAACAATTATTTGATAAGCTGATATATGCATTTATGCCATCGATTATTCATAAACTTACTAAGCTCGGCTAATGTAATCATAACTAATCTTATCTAATAACTACATCGTAATAATAATTGCATTATTTCATTTTCTGTCGATCTAAAGCTTTTTAAAAATATTTAAAATAAAAAATATTTTACTTGAATCATAGTTTGAGCCGGGAACTTGTATGGATCTGGTAATACATCTAAGGCGGCTGAAACTGCTTCTATATTATCTCGACGTCCCATGTAAATCATGCCCAGAGCTAAAGGCAAAAACCTGCAAAAAAATGCTTTTTAACCTTTTTGCAAATAATTTCATGATTGAATAGTAATGATAAAATTAAATTACAATGGCTTTGCACATGCACCGATATATAATTGTATTTAATTAATAACAATACTGACAGGCTTATGCCATTACGACTGATTGAAATCAATAGCTATTCGAGCAATTTGATATAATAATTAGCAGATAATTTATTAATTAATAATAAATTAGTTATTAATTAGTCACGCATTAGAGGCAATAATGAAGTAATACTATACATTTATTATCAAAAGTATGGAAATTTCAAAATCGAAAATGATTATTAAAGCTTTATTGATTGATCAATATTCTCATCGAGAAAAAACATACTGGTCAAATATACAATTCCTATTCTATAAAAAAAACTTAAAACTCTCCCAGCCCCTAACACGAACTTAATCTCTCATGAAAAGCCCTGATTTTTCCGTCCCACTTTTCAAACTATAACTAAAATAACTCCCACGCCAGTGCACTTGCCGGGCCATTCTTTCCTCTCAGCAGCGAGGCCCAATTGTACCTGGTATACGTGGAGGCGAGCTGCTGGGAATCGAGTTCCATGAGTTTCTGAAGAATAGCCGTGGAAACTACGTCGTCGCCGGAGCCGACGTTGACAAAGCCCAGGGCGATCGCCGCCAGCGCGACTACTTCCATGGTACCTTATTTTCACGAGAAATCAATTTAAAGGCAGGGTGTAGGCTTGGCGTAAGGGGAGCGATCGATACGGCTTGTAACGTTGCTTAATTGAATTTTTCAGGAGTTTGGTAAATTAATGGGTGTTGAGCGAACGATCGGGCTGTGATTGTTCGGTGTAAGTGGGTTATATATCTGTGTGCGCTTTATGTGCGGGGGATACAGAGTGGGTATTGGGAAATTTGATGAAGGGATAATTAAGTTGATTGGGGATGTGGAATGTTTTGAAAGCATTTGTTGATGCGGATGTTCGGAGAGATTGAGATGAATGTTTTGGATGTTTGTAATCTGTTATGAAAAACTAAAAAAATTAACATTTTTTTAGTTTTTAATTTATAAATAATGGAAAATTCAAAGAATTTTTACAATTTTATACATAAATTATCCTAATAATTTTTACGTAAAATTCGCTACTACAGATATGCAGTTGCATTTTTCACGATCAAAAAAATAACAAATTAGATTAATAAAACAAGAAAAAAAAACAATCACTACAAACAAACACAACACAATTGCTAATTAAACACTAACTTTCTTTATCCTGCAAGGGACAGATCAGCAAGTCGTTCAGATCCGTCCTATGAGAGGCTGCATAAGCCAAACCTAGACCCAAAATCGCACCGATCCTAAGATTCTGGCTGGTCGACATGACGTGATCACTAAGCAAAGCCAGCGCCGGGTCGCATTCGTTGCTAACTCCGCAGTTTACCAGGCCGATGGCTAGAAGGGCGCCGGATCTTACGAGCTCTTCGCTCGCGTACAGGAATCTGAAAACGGGGCAAGTTTATAATTTTTGTTACTGTTTTGGAAATATTAATTTTTTTTTAATATTTTTTTTTTTTATGAGAAATAGAATAATTGCGAAAGGTTGTATATTTTTATTTTGTACGAAGGTAATTTTTTT
>JAPYZA010000949.1:0-23964 GCA_030522685.1 Eupelmus azureus | reverse complement strand
TAAATTTGTTTGCGCCTTTTTGTATAATGTTTGTTTTTCAAAATTTTTATCACATGTTTTCAAGTGCCCTATTTTAATTGACATTAATAGAACGTGACGTTTTAAAAATAGATTAATAACATTTTAAATTTAATTATAACGTTTAAAAGAAAGCGTCACCTTGTATTAGAGATACAATCAAAATTTACAGATCAATCATTTTTGCAGTGGTACAAAGATTGTATATTAATATATTCCAATCTTGTAATATTACTTTTAATTAAAAAGAGTTATTGTAGCATTATTAAAAATAATACAATTTTCATTACAATTTTTACGTATATTTTTCTATATTATATGCATCAAAATTATCGGTAACCCCTATAGCAAAATTATTCAATTTATAAACAAGCAACAATGACCAGAGTAAGCACCCGATATTTTCCAATAACTTTTTTTTATTATTCTACCTTAATCGAATTTAAATAATAATGTATCAATCGATAAGAGAATATGCACCTACAACGCAGCACTTCAGCAAATTGTTCTTTTTTTTGTCTTTCTTTGATTAAAGGCAAGCTAAAAGAAAAGCAAGAGGAAAAAGGCAAAAGAACTTTTGCACTCCACTCGTGCTCTACAAAAGCTGATTACTTTGATAATTTTACACTGAACACTTTGTCATCTCATTGGAAGTACATTTAATGCTTCTTGTATAAATATTACACTCATAAAAGTTGTAACATGTAAGCACTCTATAATTACAGGGAACAAAATTTGCGAGAATATATTTGCATAATAAACTATTGTTGAATAGCGTGATTAATTAATTAATTATTTAGTTGTATAAATATAAATATTATCAAATAGTTTTGTCAATAAGAAACAATTCTTGAAAGAAACTTTATGAAGAAATGTAGTATAAGTAATTGTTTAAAAGAGCAAACAAAAGTGAAGTCACCATATTTTTAAAAAATTCAAAATAAACTATATACAAAAATAGATTCGTGCAATTTCTGCAATATGGAAGGTTCGCATCAGCATCACTTTAAACTCTTACACAAATCACACTTTATAATTTAAACAGTTAGAAATGATTAAATATTAGGCTAAATATTTAGAGTCTAAAAACCAACGGTATAAACGCAGACATACTTATCTAACATTTTTGGCCGAAAAATATCCCCGCAAACTTTTAATCGAATCTGTAAGCCATGCAAATTGTCTACTATCCTTGTAAGTCCATTCACCTTCTAAACATTAATGCGCATATGATGAGCTTGTAACCATGCATCAGGCGTGCAGCGCGCGCATGCCGGCCACCTGTTCACCATGATAAATTTTTCGAGGGTATAAAGAAGAAAGGATGCTGATGCGATAACGCGCATGTATATATGTTTTACCTTAAGGCAATATTAACTTCTGTAGTTTATTATTTATAAACTATTATGTCATAAAAATCTAGAAAAAATCTGAGAAAAAAATTCAATTAATTGGAAGGATTAATTTAATCAATTAAACTTTTATTGATATTACTGAATTTTTTCTACGTAAATACAAGTAAAATCAATAAAACTTGATATAATAAACAATATAAAATTTGGCAAGAATATTACTGAAGATAAACACAAATTTTGCCCGAAATTTTGTTCGATTATCATGACTTTTAAATTTTATGACCTTTGAAATCTAAATTAATTTGCATAATAAAATTTTCATATATTTTTTTTAATCAGAGAATTATGTTTATATACTCGGGAAACAATAACAATAGGCAACTAAAGAGTGAAATCGTTACTTGATTCTAATAATTTTTTCAAATAAATTTTGTCTGATTATATTTTATCAAATTTTTTTGAGACTTATAAAAAAAATACTACAGAATACATTCAATTATGCTTTTATTATTTAAAATAATATTATATCACCGAATTATTACGACGAGAGTTTTACTATAACGCATAAAAAACGAAAATAATACTAAAATAGGTCACATTTAAATATTTAGAATATTGTACGTATCCATCAATTTCTCTAATTATTTAAACTGTATATACATACGTTGATAGAAAATTAATGAAACGAACTATTCAATTTAATAATTAAAATTTGGCCAATTAAAATAACCAAAAAACTTTAAAAATAATAGAATAACTTAACAAAATTTTCATTCGTTCTTTATAAATATTTTTTAATATTAAAAAGCCTTTATGCGAAAAAAATTGGTAAATTTCGTTAATCCGAATGTAAGACACGCTTAGCACCTAAAAATATGTATTCACAAGTTAAATTGGAATAAATTGTTTAACTATTTCAAATGTTTATACAGTAAAATTAGATATGGTATATTTATAATAAAAAAAATTTTATATTTTGTTTTTCACGACTTTATGAAGCTTAAATTTTAATTTAAAAATTATATTTACTATTTAAATTTTAAATATTCATATTCCAATATTCCAAATTAATTTACAATTGTAAACTTTTTGTTATTTTTCGGTAAAGCGCTCATATTTCCTAAAATAAATATTAGTCAGTTATAATTTAGTTTCAAAATTAAATATACATTATAGACATCAAACTCATCAATTATTCAGAAAGGATCGAGGATTGGAAATTGATCTGAATTCAGAAAAGAACACAACATGATTATTGCTGCAACAATAAGAAGACTTCTCATTATTTGCAAATTTCTTTACATTATGCGTATAAAACATTTATTTTCAACCAATCAATCTATTTATCTTTTTCTCCCGCTTTCTCTCTTTTTTTTCTCTCACTCTCCACTTTGTTCATACTCCTCTCACTTTTTCTTGCTTATGAAACAATTCTGAAAAATTAAAGGTCACACAAGCGAAGATGCGCGAACTCGACCGACGCTACGGCCGAATTCTTTAAAATTCGAGATTAGAAAATATCGCACAGATCGTTATTTTTGTATTTGCTTTGAGAAAATATTCTATTATAACTTGCGGGTATGAAGCCGCGTAGAATCGGACAAATAAAATGTGTGAAGACTACTTTTGGATTAACGTAGGTATATAATAAGTTTACGCCGAGACGCTGAATGAGTTGTGGTTTGTTTTATACAGCTATTTTAATTTTCATTATGACGCAGAAATGTATAAATCTGACTTTACAACGTTGGATCCCGCGTTCGGCGCAACAGATAATTAACTTAGTAACTATGTATGACTTATGTCGAGGTTCGCTGCTGCTCTGAAATTCAAAGGGTATCGGACTATTGGGAAGCGATCTGATAAAGAGGTTTTTCGATTCTTAGGGAGGGGGTTCTTTGGTGAATTTCACAGCAAAGCTCACTGTTCGCTTTGGAAACTAACCGAGCTAAATATGTGGATTTTTCTTAAAGGTAGAGAACTGCACTTACAAATTTTAATTAATTTATTAGTCTTGAAACATGAATAATAAAAGTTAGTGTTACAATGTGCTTCAAAATATAGAAATGCTTTATGCATGTTTTATTGAAATTGCAAATTAAAAAGGATTGATGATTTTCAGATCACTAATCCAGAGTCATATATTAACTAAATTTTTTATACAAGAGGATAAAATTGAGTATATTATTAATAGTATTTTAATAGAAATAATCTGAATTATTTTATCATTTTTGTATCATATAAAGTAATTTTAACAGCGATAAAGTGGTGATTCTCCCTTAGTAGTTGTTATATTTCGTGCAACGATAAGCGTGAATATATTGTACAAAACAGTCATTTGAGTTTCAGAGCATTTACAAGTTGTATATACAAAGAAAGAATATAGTCTTTAAACTTATATAATATAGATTTCATTTATAAGAATAATAAAAATGTAAACCTAGTTTTCAAACAAAAAAAAAGTATGATTATTAATTCAAAATCATAACAATTGACATATCATTTGTTCTTTATCACTGGCGTACAATGTACTGAACCAAAATCATTCGAAAATTCTGCTCTATTGAAGAAAGAAGTTTCAGAGAATAACTTGTCTGATAATTTTTTTCTTTAATCTGATTTACAGTTTTCAAATAAGTAAATTGTCTGAGGATCTGTTAACATATCAAATGTCACATAAAGATCATCAACCCCGACAAACCTAACTCTATGTAGAAGTACCTCCTACTAAATCTGAATAAATGGCTGAAAAGAAATCTAGTAGTATTGATATTATTTACAGTATCTGAGGACAATCATTGTCGTTAAACCAAATATTTACACTTAACCTAATTCTAGATGTACATAAATTTTTTTCTACGCGTTCGCGTAGAATGTATTTGTTTAGCTATTCGTACAACTCTCACAATTCCTTCTAATAATTTTTATATTCCGACGCAGTTAAATTTTCTTAACTTCAATGCCTGTTGGAATTAAACGTTTTTATGTATACATAACTGATCCATTTACATCTTATGTTATTTGATTGAACTTGGGATATGGATTTACATCTAATGGCCACTTTGTAGGAAGTTGGTGATAAATAAATCTTGGGGAAGAGTTATCTTTCCCTGTATACTGCATCGCATAAATTACTTACACACAATCAATCTACGTGATTGAGAGTCGTATCTAAGACTTGTCATTAAATCTAGGATTTGAGAGCATTCGCAGATTGTCAAATAATTGCTTGTTAGTCGTCTTATGTGTCTGATCACTTAGTATTGCACCTTAAAAAAATTGTACGAAAGATAAAATTTTTATCTGGATTTAAGAGAAAAAATTAAAAATATTTTTCCGTTTGTTGTTATTTTTTCTATACTAAGATTAAAATTTAAGCAATCAATTGACAATGCACTAATAAAAGCCAGCTGACTTTTTATTCACTTTTCTTAAACAACACTATAATGTATTGCTTACAAATAAAATCCTAAAAAAATTAAAAATAAAAGATAAAATATTCGAAAGCCTTAACTGTAAATCCATATTTTCTACATCCTTGGAACTTGTATCAAATATAATAGAACTGCTTGCTGAATTTAAATTGAAAATTATTTTTTTAATTAAAAGTAATTTATACATTTATCAATTATAAAAATAACGTTAAAAAAATTATAGAAGTAAATTGAATAACATATTGTTTCGATTTTAACATTCTTATTTTTTAACATAAAATTAAATGTTATTGTTATTCTTAAATATTAGACACTTGAGGTTTTGATGAATTAAATAATATTATTAATGCAGCGACTTAATGAAAAATAAGTGAAAAGTAATAATTCTGTTGCATAAATGAAATTTTGAATAAAAAGGAGTTCTTAATTATTGAAACAGAAAAATAATTAATTTTTTACCTAATTTCAGCAAGCAGTTCTCGAAAATACTTTCTAAGTGCTACTAGTTGTGTTATAAGATCTTTTTCAGTCCTAATTTTAACCTTTCTTGCGCTGGATTTACTTTGATTTTAAGTTGCTGTATAAGATCGAAGATCTTCAAAGACGGACCAACTTTAAACCCAGTGAGGTCAATAATTTGATCCTTGGTAAGTGCCAGCAATGCTTTACCATCGATCTTGCGCTTACTGAAGTTATCGCAGTACGTAGCGCAATCGTTGACGCGCAAAAATTGTGCCACATCGAACACATTCCATTCTGCTGGTACTAATTCACCCATTTCAGAATTCTTTTGAAGACCATCCGCGAGCCTTGGAATATATTTACCACTTGCAGCGGTCACCTATGTGTAGAAAAATTATTCAAATTTAATAAAAGTAAAAAAATCAAACATATTTTTCAACTTTTAAAATTGTTATAAAATGTTAATACGATTATGGTAGCAACTATTATTTGTGTGTGTTCGAATAAAAGTGATCTAAGTCCCATATTTCTTTTTTTATTTTTAATGTTAAAGATAAATGTTTATGTTTTATTACGTGTTTTTATTAAGAGCAATTTTTTAATTTTCAAAAATTTTTGAATTTTTTAAATATGAAATTAATTTCACTCTTATTCTGATCCACGTATTTAATAAATATTTGTTATAAAAATCTCACATTAATATAAGAAGTTGCGGTTCGCTCCTTAGGTGGTGGTCGGCTTTGGAGATCATTCTGTGGCTCACTGGTCGTTGATTGTCCTTGACCGCTAGTTGGACTAGGCAGGGTCTGATCTGGACCCGCGGGTTCCTGTGCTGGTTCTGGTTCCCTTGCCGATGCCTGTTCAGGTAGACTTTCTCGCTCCATTTTTATGGGTTGAGCTGGTCCCGGCTGCCTCTCGTATCGCTCTTCTTTTTCTCTAACCAGCCTTTGTTGTTGTTGCTGTTGCTGCTCTGGTTCTTGCAGTTTTTGCTGTTGATGTCGAAGCTGCAAGCTCCTAGCGGTAGCAGGCTTTATACCACCTTTTTTCATTTTTCGCTTACCCTTACGTTTAAGGCCTCTCGGTGATTTCACTAAAAAAATATAATAAATGTATTAATATAGTGCACGATAATAGTGCATAATAAGGGTAACTTCTATTTTTTTTTTCGTTATTTTCATCTTTATTAGTTTTGTACTATGTAATGTATTTTTTTTAGTTACCTGTAGGACTAGGGTTTTTCGTTTGCGTACGGGGCCCCTCCAGTTTGTGATCGACTAAATCGCACCAACCAACTGGATAAATATCAGGGCTTTGACAATCTAGCCATTGATCATACTCATCTTCCCAGCCATCGAAGTGTACCCTTAACAATCGACCAATTACCCTCGTAATTGTTGCTACACAAACTAATCTAGGATCCATTAAATCCGCTGCTTCAAGCCTCATTCCTTCTATGAACCCATGTTGCGGAATTTCCTGTAAAAATAATTAGATTTTAAATTTTTATCAAATTTTTCGCAACTGTGAAGTCTACTCCATTAATCAATTTTAATTAATCAATTCAAATTGGAATAAGTATTTACTCGATTGAAAAGTTCGGGTGGTGCTGGTATCGTATTCGTCTCTTCCAGGTACGAGTCCCACGTAAAGGTCGTCGGATCGTATCCCTTTGGCGGCGTCAACGGCAAGCCGTGCTGTGCACAAAATCCCACTGGAAAGATGCACGGAGAGCACGAATGATAGCAGAACCAATCGGCACCACTTGCGTCCTCGTCGTAACTGTCGATTCGTATCATGATATAACCGTCTTTCAGGACTTGCATGATAGTAGCGGCGCATATGGCTGAAAGATTTAGCGGATCGATAGCCTCGATCTTCATACCTTCACGGAAGGTGTACCCGTAGTGTGCCAAGTGATTCTTCGGCGTATAAAATAATTCACCTCTCGCATCATCCTCGCTATTCAAAGGATAATAAACGAAAAACATTATTAATCTATTTTCCTTAAGATAGCAGCGGTGAATTCAAAGTTTTAAAGGTTTGGCAAAATAAAAAACACACGGTTCAGAAAATAATTATTCATCACGTTATTTTAAATTTATTTAACGAATAAATATAAGCTCAAGTTACCTTAGTCTTCCTGATTCAATTCGCTGTACATATTCTGGATATGCATCCAAGTTTTGTCCAACCCGTTTAGCCCAGCCTACAGGATGGATAAGTGGCGAATCTTCGTGACACCAGAATCCATTATCTTCGGGAGGTGAGTCATAGTACCGGACGTGTAATCGTTTGCCTACGATTTTTTGTATAGTCGCAACTTTGACTTGAGAGATGCGATTTTTGTCGACGACCTCTAAATGCAGGCCAAGACGAAAGCGGGATTTCATACTGTCATTAACTTTGCTGTAAAAATTTGTGGGCAAAGTACGAGCTCCAGTTAGCCGACGCATTAGAAAGTCTTTCCAGTCTTTATATTTATTAGCGATTGCTGTAAATAAGAAATGAAAAATTAAAGATAAATTTAATTAATAAAGATAATTTATAATATAAAAAAAGGAAAAATTACAGAATTTAAAAGATTAAAACTGAAAGTACACTTACTGTTAGGTGGAATAAGCGGTTTTCCAATCGTTGCACACCATCCAACTGGATGAATATCATTTGAACATAGGGAAACCCAAAAGTCTTTTTCTATACTGTGACCAAAGCCTTCATATCGTAATAAAGCTCTGTATCCGGAAATGCGAAGTACAGTAGCGACCCAGAAGGAATCAGGAAAAGCTTCACATACTTCATCGCAGTCAGTGTTTTCTACTTCTACTTTCATGCCTACCGAGATATTATCCCATATTTCTGATATCGGTGCCTTCAAAATAAAAAAAAAAATTATTTTAGCTTACCATAAACAAGAATCTTATAAATGTACAATAAATTTACAATTGATACTTGATTTAAAAATGTTTGTAGATCAAAATAAGATTTCATACTAACATGTTTAAAACAAGAAACTGGAGCTGCACAAAAACCGGGCGCCTTTAACTGCGGTGTCCAATCATAAGAACCCGCCATTTCTGCAGTTCGTTTTCTCCTGACTGGTAATTCTTCTGGCATTACTGGCTCTGGTTGTACTGCTTTTATTTTTTCTTTTTGAATATGCTCCTTAGGTTGAATAACTTCTTCTTTAATTGGTATCTATTAAAAATTATAATGTGAATAATAGTAAAAAGTGTTCATACATTTCTATATTTTCAAAAGTATTCAAAATAAGTTAGAGATTCAAAATTTTTTAGATTGCTACCTTATGTAATGGCTTCACATCATTTGGTAGATTAGCATCTGTCGCACTTTGCTCTGCAGAATGAGTAGGACTGTATGTAGAATCTGCATGAGGTGCAGTATGCTCTGAAGACCGAGCACAGGCACGACTACAAAACCGACGTTCTTTCGTATAAAAAGCATGTTTTACTCCAATAGCACCACACTTTTCACAGACAGCTGAAAATGTTTAATTCATTAGAATGATAAATGTACTAGATTTTCATAGTGATAGCGTCATTTTTGAAAATAAAAATTTTTGTAAACTTTTAAGGCTTGAAATAACTTTTAAACTTAGTAATTAATTTAAATTGATGCAAAAGTTTTTATTAATTATACCATATAAAAATGTGTTTAAGAGTATTTTTTGAAAAATCTATTGTTTATTAAAGAATTTAAATTTTTAATATTCTATTTGGATAATATAATCAACTCACCTATACCATCTTTACGAATAGGTATAAAATTTAAATCTGTATGAGGCTGATAAGCTATTGGTGTTTTCAAAACTAGGCCTGGATGTTTAATAGGTTTAATTTTACGATTCCGAACATCTTGAGTTTGTGTAGCTGCATTATTCACTACTTGTTCTCGTTCTTCATCAACCATGTAATCATCTAGTCCAAGATACTCATTCATTTCTTGACCATCTGTTTGATCATACTCCTACAATGAGAAAACATTTAAATTTATTTGATACAAAATCCAATCATATAATTAATTATAGCATAAACAAATTACAAACTAACTTGTTGAATATCTTGAACGTCTACACCTTCCATAGGCTCTTCTGGTTCAGAACATTCATTGTGAAACTGTGGAGCTAAATATCTCACCATAGCAGTTGGTGGTATTTGATGATTTCGTATATCATCAAATGAGTGATGCCCATGTGCGTAAAATGGACTTTCTGCTTGTCGGGGATCTATCATGAGCTCCTGGCTTGGATCATTGTGAACCATCATGTCCCCCATCCAAACCATACCCAATTCGGGCATGCCCGGAATGGCTGCATAAACTGAAATATTAAAAATAAATAATTAATCTAGATAGAATATAACTTGGAAAAATAGTAAGTTTTTCATTTATTTTTTTAAGGATTTAACAATTATTTTAGTGTAAATAATTTAATGATGAAAAAAATGACAAATAAGAATTCATAAAAAAATTTTTTAATTCGTTAATGTCATAACTTTAATAGTAATACACTTTATGCTCATTTAAAGGATCAAAAATAAATAAAAAATTTACATTATAATACAATAATAGTTATAGTTTTATACAATTATTTTAAACATTTAATTAATAAAATTACTATTAATAACAAGCAACAATGCATTCATTCATTAACTTCATTCTGGCAATCAGTAATTATGTGATTCACGATGAATAAGTGTATCAATTGTAAAACGCTCGATCATTCTGTAATTGTCAAATTGTAAAGAATATTTATACTTTTTACCAAATTAAGGCCAATACTACTAGCAACGTTTAAAATATTATTAAAAAGTCACTTTAAAACACATTGGTAAATTAAACCGTTTGACTTTATTCTTTTGAGCTACGGCAAGTAAACTTTTAATATTATTTCTATTCAGCCGAACATCAACATCTAGACAATTAAAATTAATTTATTTTCAACTATACATTCTGAAAAACATTCAATCAAGTCAAGATCATCATTCGAAACATTTCAACACTGACACAGCTCCATCTCAAACAGCCCACTTGCCCAACATTCTAGAATGTTTAAACATAAACAAAACAAGTTACAAATCAACTCTCCAGCCATGCATGCTAAATCTCCGAAAATAAAAGCATCAAGCAGCTCCCCAAGATTATCATCTCAAGATCAGATCAGCAATAAAACGAATGGAGCAAAAGCAGCTCAGCAATAAGCGCATGGTGCGCGGCTCGCCGTCTGTTGTGCTGCGCGCTCGGTAAAGCGACGCGTCCGTCATCCGTAGCTAGCTCTCACGTCTAACCTTCAACGCACAACGCGCTGATATATCCCTCGGCGCGATGAGCACCCCGCGCGCGCACACCACCCCCGCACGAAATTCTTGACTCCTCACACCTTTCCCGTAGATTAGATTATCAAAGATACTTACACATCATGATGCCTGGGTAATAAGCTCTCTCACTCGCTAACGGCTAAGCGGCGGATTAAAATAAAAAGTCCATCGAAGAAAGCGGCGCAGCTAGCTATTACAACAGAAGGATGAAGCCGAGGATCAAAGAGGCAGGCAGGCAGGCAGGCAGGCAGGCACACAGGCAGGCAGAAAGACAGAGAGTGAGAGAGAGAAAGAGAGGGAGAGGCGTATACATACACAGAGAGAGAGAGAGCGAGAGAGAGCTAGAGCGCGCGAGCGGATGTACAGACGATAAATATCGGGCATCTAGATATGCGCAAGACACACACACTCTCCTACATATTGCAAGGAAAAAAACGCTCTAGAAGGCATAAATACGAACCATTCGGAGCCTGCATGTCTCTCTCTCTCGTAAGCCGCTCGCGCACGCACAATGACGGGGGGGGGGGAGGAGAGGGGCAGGGGAGGGGGGGTTAAAGAGAACTAGAGAGAGAGCCCTCGATCCTCCAAACCGAGTGTTCCTTGGAAAAAGCCTCACTGGCGCAGAGAGAGATTTTTTTATCCGGCTATATAGCCTGAAGGAGTCCTTGACGACGAAGTAGAGTAGAGCCCGGCCTCGTATTACCGCCGAGCCTGCTGAAGCTCCTCCGTCTCGTTGTTCCTCCTCATTCCGCGGCTGATGCTGGCCATGTCGCGCGCCGCCGCGCGCACCAGCTCTCTTCTCTCTTTCACTGTCCTATAGCTATACAGCTCTTGTACAGCACAGCGCGCGACTCTTTTCTCTCTGTCTCTCTCTCAGCTACTCGCGCCACTACTTCGCGCCCTGCAGACGCCGAGTCGTTCCTGATGCATCATACGCCGATGTTTTGTAAATATACTCGCGCCTGCACTTTCCCTCTTTTTCTCGCTCTCTATACGTCCGCGAGAGAGCGACGACGAGCTGGCGAATGTAAATTAGCGAGCGACTCTTTTTCTCATCACACGCGCGCCGCCACCGCCGCCGAACAACTCGACTCTCTATACATGTATATTATGCGTATGTGCTGTGCAACACACGCGGATTATGCGCGCGCGCCTAGGGTAGATGTATAGATGTGTGCGTGCGTGCATGTAGTGAACAATGGAGCGCAGGGGGCTAAACACAACGCGCAAAGTCGGATGCGCTCTCGGGCCCCCACTATGCCTATACTTTACCGGAGCGGCGTTCGAAAAAACATTTTTCTCGGCCGAAAGCCCGCGCGAGACGCGCGCTCGTTGCAGTCTTGGCTTTTAGATAGTTGGCTCGAGCGGTGCTGCCGCCGCATCAAGATTGGATTAGCGTTCGTGGAATGCCTAGAAGTGAGCGGTTGGTTTGAATTTTGTTTTTGGGAGATAAGGAGTAGAGCATTGAGACGGGCTTGTTTTTTCTTTGTTGTTGTAAGTAAAGATATGTGATATTGTTGGGTTCCTGGAGAGTTGGTTTAAAATATGATATATAGGAAGAGGAGCCCTAATGAAAAATGTATATTAAAACCAATTAAAAACGGATTTGCGCTCCAAAATAATACAAATTGATATTTTTTAATGATTTGAAATTTTTTTTAAGCGGTTTTAATATACGTTTTTAAAAGGGACAGCCTGCTAGTGCTGCCTGCTGATAAGGATCGGGATGGTTATAGTTTGTTTTTCGTTGTTATAATTATTACACTAAATCTGGTTATTTATTACTTTTATACTCAAAGATATTGTGGAAATTTTATATTAAATGTCTATTTCTTTGCGGTGTATAGAAATATTAATGATATGATCGTTTTATTTTTTTTTCTATAAAATAATAACAATAAATAAATTAAACGATTGTAATTTTTTAGTACAAAAAATTTTCACGTCAAACAAAATCTTAACTCAGAATTGCATTATTTTTTATCATTAACAAATGTAGTCTCTTTTCCGCAGTATATAAATATGCAGATAAAGATTATTACACCTACAGTTTATTCATTATGTATATACAGATGCAAACAATCTTCTGCTAGTCCAATCAGTAATCGAAACGCAACTGTCTACTGCTACAGTGTATAGATATGGTATATATGAGTGCAGATATGTAGGGTTAAAGCAAATTTGTTATTAATCTTTTGAATATGATTGTGATACTTATTGTGTACGTATTCAAAGTTTATCGGCGTTTGTTTCGTAATGCGTGAATATACATATAGCATTACTTAGCAATTCATAATGAACGTAGTTTTTTTGATTATTTTTTGCCGACTAAGTATATGAGGTTTGATTTTCATAGATATGTTTTTAGGTCGTTTAATATTCAAAGCGCGATATTCTTCATTTCAAAGAGTATAGAGTGATATAAACGTAAATATTTACTTTGTATTAGCAAGATAATTATTGCTTTATCATTAATTTAATATTTAAAATTCTTTGCTTTCATTTCAGTTTTGTAACATTTATAAATAAATAAGCAACATTATGAGCGAAGTAAAAGAATTCCATTTGCCTGTTCCTTGGGGACACATTGCAGCAAAAGCTTGGGGATCCTCGACAGACTTTCCAGTTCTCTGTGTGCATGGTTTATTAGACAATGCTGGAGCATATGATAGACTAATAGCTATACTTCCAAAAAATTACTACTATGTTTCCATTGATTTACCTGGACATGGATTCTCGTCCCATTTTCCACCTGGAGTTTCACTAAATTTCTTCGACTATGTATTAACACTGAGGTATATATTAGAAAAATTACAATGGAAGACCTTTTATTACATTGGGCATAGTTTAGGTGGGCAGTTAGGTACATTTTACAGTATCTTATATCCTGGTGAAATTCAGAAGATGGTTTTAATAGAAGGTGTAGTGCCTATAACAATTACTAATGAACAACTAGTGCCTCAAATAAAAAAACTACTTAATACTCCTTTTAAAGCCAATGATGAAACTAAGCAGCGATTATATACTCGTGATGAAATTATGTACACTCTAAAGTATATGAGGAGTGTATGTTTGAATACTGATGCTGCAGAAGCCATTTTTAAACGATCAGTTTCTGAAGTTAAAGGACTATTTAAGTATAACCGAGATCATCGTTTGAAGTATTATGTTGCACTGGTATTAAATGCAGATCAAATGCTTAATATTATAAGTGAATTTAATGTGAAAACTATCATATTTATGACCAGAGGAACTATTGATTCTTTTCCAAATAAACAAACCAAAGAATTAATAAAAAAATTTTTAGAAAATTTGAACAGCGCTACAGTAATTTATCTGGAAGGAAATCATGATGTACATAATAATTACCCAGAAAGAATATCATTAGATATAACAAGATTTTTTAATAACAGTGATATTTTTAGCAAGTTATAATCCTAAACATGTTTTTAGTATTATTCTAATCTTTTCATGTCTTATTGTTTATTACATATTATTTAAATAAGTATTTTAGTATGCAATATTCCATAAATATTGAAATTTTTTAAAATCAAACCAAAAAACGTTTTCTATTATATTTTTGTCTAAACTAAAAAAAAAACTAGTGAATTTTTTTATTTAATTGCTATGTATCTTTGTGTCAAAGTTGAGGTTAGGTCAGTATAGATTAGATTATTATATGGATGACATGCATAAAACCAGTTTTTATACATCTAATTCATTCTTGAAAGAAGATAAAATTGACATAAATAACAGACAGCTATTATTTGTAAATTTAAAGTTGTGGTAGTCAGTTTAAAAGGTAATATTAATTTATTAATATTAATTTTTTAAGAAGTATTTTAAACAATATTTAAATTACAACTTTTTTTTAAAATTTTCAAAGTTTAGAAATGGAAAAGAAAACTGTAGGTACATTATGTTTAAAAGTTCCTTGGGGTCATATTGCTGCAAAAACCTGGGGTGATACCAGGTATACAAATCCTCGTGTTTTAGTGGTACATGGAATCCTGGATAATGCTGGATCATTTGATAGATTAATAGCTCAATTGCCTCAAAATATGTATTATGTTTGTATTGATTTACCTGGTCATGGATTGTCTTCGCATTTTCATCCTGGAATAACTCTTAGTTATTACAATTATGTTCTTGCAATAAGATATGTTCTAGACGAATTACAGTGGGAGAAAGCATACTATATGGGTCATAGCTTAGGGGGTCATTTGGGTTTGTTATTTGCTATACTATATCCAGATAGAATACAAAAATTAGTTATAATAGATGCTGTTGCTCCCCGACCTGTCCCAAACAATTGCTTAGTTCAATATATTAGAAAAGAACATGATTTTGCTGTTGAAGGATATAAACTTGTAAACCCTCGTCAATATACAAGAGATGAAGTTATGTATGCTCTTAGGTACTTGAGACAATGTTGTCTAAATTCAGAAGCAGCAGAAAGATTATTTGAAAGGTCAGTCACTCAAGTTGGTGATGATAGTTATTATTATAATCGAGACTTTAGATTAAAAGGTGGATTAATACCTATCCTAAATTTGGATCAAATTCGTAGTTATGTTGGTCTTTTAAAAGTTGAAACATTATTAATATTAGCAACCGATACTTTGCCATTTGTGGCAAAATTGAGGCCACCAGTAGTTAATTTATTAAAAAATTTAAATTGCGTGAACATTATTGAAATTAAAGGGAATCATGATGTTCATAATAATAATCCTGAAAGGATTTCAAATCATATATCAAGTTTTTTAAAATACATTCCTAGCAAGTTATGAATGAACCTGTACTTAAAAAATGCTTTTTCACTGATAAAGCAAAATGGTTGTAGCACAATTTATATTAAATAATTTATAAATAATTTATAATTTTATGGAAGCTGTGATTAATAAAATGTACAAATTCTAAAAATTTGTAAAGTATATTATCAAAATAAATATATTTTTCTAAAATCTTTTATACAATGTGTATTCTTACTAAATCATGCATTTGTTGAATTTTAACTTTCACATCTTCACCTTGAAGTACTTTATCCTGCAATTCATTTTCAAATACTACTGCCATATGATTCATGAATGAATTTTTTCTTCTAGATTCATGTACATGGTCATCAGTAACACAAATTTTATACCAACATATCAGAGCATTTGGCGCAATATTATTTTTATCTTTATGAATTTTGCCAAAATTGATAATTTCTTCTTTCATTTCTGATTCATCCATTTCAACTAATGTTTTTACATCTGATAGAGCAATATGATTATATAAACTTGAATTTAAATCAAACACTTGGTTCATCTGGAAATATTTTAATTTTAAAATAAAAAGTATCTTGTCTTTACATAGAAGAAGTTTATATTACCTTATATTTGTTTATGAATTCGGCTATTTTATATTTACATTTATTTACATTTGAAACTTTTATTTCCTCTATAGAATCACATTCATCATCTTCATCATTAGAAAAAGTATCAGATGCTGTATACTAAATGAAAGTAAATATATTTAGTATTAAGATTTTTTTTAATTAATAAGTAAACTTATAAAAGTAAATAATTTTGCTAACCTTAGTATCTGAATATAAAAACCTTTGAAGATTTTCATCCTTTACTGAAACCATTTTTGGCAATTCTTCAGAATATACAAGTTGACCCATTAAAAATACTCTTTCAGGGAGTAATCTACCAGTTGAACTCAGTAAACAACTGTAAAAAGTGATAATTATTCAATAAAATTATTATATTACATTGCAATAGTTGCTTAAGTGAATAATTTTCTATTTATTTTTTTTTTACAGTATTTGAAAAACCAACCTGTAAACTTCTCTATAACTTTGTTGGCCCCAGTCCATCAATTCTCCTTTTATATCAAAATTATGAACAAAAATATTATCCAGTGTACAAACTATTTCGCTGAAATCAGATACAAAACAAACCTTTCCATCCATTTTATTGTTATGTACTATATGTTCAATGAAATGTTTTAATGCTGGATTTTCTGTTTGATAATATAAAATTTCACAGTTACTATTTTCTTTTAATAATGTCAAGCCATAAATTGGAAATGGACATGTGTCAAAAACAGATCTAATACAATCTTTCTTTTTTGATTTGGCTACTTGTATGAGAGATGCAGTATATTCTTTATCATTTAAAAATGTAATAATGTCTTTAGGTAGCTGGTAGACAAGCTTATCATGCATACTTGTGTCTTCATTCTCTAATTTGTATGTACATTTCAGTCTTCCTTTAGAAATTTGAGCTGTTAATACTAATTTGTCGTTTAACTTAACATTTTGTGGAAATGTTGGAAACACTGCTAATTGCCAGCATGATTTTCCTTGTGATGAGTCTAATACTATTTCTTCATCGAGTTGTAATTTGAACCAAGCTACCAAACCATCAATAACTCCATTATAACGACATGAAGTTGATATGACTTCTTTAATTCCATCGTGATTAAAATTCTCTAAATTATCTAAATCATTAAAATTAACTTTAAGTATTGGTCTAGGTTCTGTAATATAATTTATGTTAACATTTTCTAAGTTTTCTGTGTCATAGTAATATTCATCAGGAAGAATAAATATATTTTCAAAATTTAAAGATCCAAAAAACTGAGATTTTCCATACATAACTGAAGATCTAAATCGAACATATTCAGATTCTATGGCTGCTATATATAATGTTGCACACATTGGTATGACAATCCCTGCCCCATTAGTAGCAAGAAGATTTTTATGTGCATCAATTAGTGTTGGAATGACTAATTCTCCGAACAGAGCAGCATCAAATATTTCTGTTACTATGAGCTTTACTCTTAATTAAAATAACAAGTAATTATTAAAAAAGTTTTTTAAAAAGTATATTACAGGTCAACAAATTTCAAAAGTTTCAAAAATCTCTATAGTAAATGGTACTTAATAGAAAAATTTAAAAAAGAATTTTAAATAACACAATCAAAACTTTCAAAGTAACTGTTAATCAGTTTTCTAAATTTTATTGCCGCCAAAAATAAATTAAAAAAATCGTCAAAAACTTTCACAAATTTTTTAGACGTTTTAGTCTTGTTATTTTTAAAGTAATGTTGCAAAAAATTTTTGAAGTATTTAAAGTACTTGGAAAAAACATTAATTTACTCTTTGTAAAATTTCTTTTTACGATTTTTTTTCGCTGTATTATACGTTTAATAAGTCAGGCAACTTTTAAAATATTTAGTTTTTGATTTTTTCTATAATTATTTCCTTTGAAAATATGAAACATTTGAAATTTAGTGGATGTGTTTTTCACATTATTTAAAAATAACTCAAACCTTTCTGAAATATCCTGAGGGATTTTCAATTCTGTTGATGCTTTACATATAAGATTAATATCTTCTGCTTCATTTCTGTGAAATACTTTATTTGCAATGTCACACATCACTGGTGAGCATTCACATGCATAAACTTTCTTTGCACCTGCATCTCGAACATATAGACTTAGCAATCCTGTACCGGTGCCTATGTCTAAAACAGTGTCATATCCTAAAAGAATTCTCTTTTTAATTGCTTGATCAAAAGCATGATTTCTGCTTTTGTCATTTAACATTGAAAAATGCCATCTATCTACTGCCATACTATAAGCATTTTGTAAATTTCTTTCTGCAGGTAAAAAATTTTTGTCAGCATCTAATGCTCTTTGTAAATACTTTATAGCTCTTAAACATTCTTCATTCCTATAACAAAAATAATTTTACTTAATTTTCATGTAAACTTTAAAACATTTTATCTTACTTTATTGATATATTAATGATACCAAAAATATAATTTGAATAGCAAATACGCATCAAATATTATTCTAACTCACATCCGCGGAAATTGACGATTTGTCGATGCATATTTGTCGATTTTTTTTGAAAATCTTTATCTCAAATTTTTCTTTAGTAGTTGATGAACACTTTAAAAGAATAAATTTTTTTAATTTGCTGAAATATATCATGAAAAATATCTAAATTCAAGTATTATAAAATGTTAAAGCAACTAAAGTTTTATATTTTGGTATCCTGAAATATATTTTCAAATTCAACTATGGTTTCAAAAAGAAATTGTGCATAATTATTTTAACTAAGAAAATAAATTATTTCTTACTTTAGAAGATGCGCAGCAAAATTATTAAGCATTACTGCACTTTTTGGAAAAATTTCAAGTGAATTTTTATAACATTTAATAACATCATTCATGCGATTATTTTGTTCTAACTGAATGCCCCATTCACCTAAAATAAAAATAATTAAATTTAAACAATTTTAAAATTATGCAATCATTAACATATAACAAAATTACATACATAAAACTGTGGTAAACCTTTTTTCGAGTTCTGTTCGCTTTTGGGGACAAAGTTCTAATACTGCAGTATAATAAGCGTAAGCTTGGCCAATATTTCCTCTAGCATCATGATCCAATGCCTTCTTTAATGAAATCCTTACAATGTCATCTAGTTCTGACTGCATTATGGCTTTATAAGAGTTCCTAGAAAATATTTTTGTAATTAATTTAAACATTTATAGTGACATAAATGTAAAAGAATTCATATAACAAACAAGTCACAAAATATAAGTCTAATGATTTTTCTATAACAACTCATCATGATCTTAGCACAAAATTTTTGTTAGGTAAAATCCAAAATTAATTTTGTCAAATTATTATATATTTAAATATCTTAAATTATACCAAACAGTGCCAAACTGTGTCAAATAAAAACAAATGTACAAGTTTATTAATAAAAACCACTTCAATGTATGTATTTTTAAATGTACAATTATAAGCCAAAATGTACCAAACAATGTTAAGATGGTGCCAAAAGTTCTAAATATAAGTGATTTGATCCAATTTGGGACTTTGTATAATTTTTATTTTTACTAAAATACAGAAATCATTGTTTTTAGCTGTATATTATTATTTTTAATCTGTCAGTAATGACAAATAATGAATAAAATGTTAATAATTAATTAACTAATGATTTTATAATCTTTAAATGAACGATAATCACAAGAAAAAAAGTAATAAATTTATCAATACATGACCCAGTCACAATGGCCTAAATACATTGATCAGTAAATTTATGACTTGAACTGTGTTTGAAAAAAACCAGCACTACTATAAGCAGAAGGAAAAGGTCTAGAATTTACTTCTTTTATTTGCTGTCAACATCTTAAAATAGTTTGAACTTATCATTCATAAATTTTTTATTGAAAAAAATGATATAGCCTAGTAGAGCTAATCTTAAATATACAATGCCATTTTACATTGACTTACCATACTAATTATATAAACTAAAATTTAAACTATTTCTCTTACTTTATACAAAATAGATATTAAATGTCAGTCACCTTCATTAAATGAGTGAAAAAGTCAGAAGAACATTCAAATATCAGTTAAAAACAGCGGCGAACCGAGTTTCAAAATAAAATAGCAAAGATAACAGTATAAGACACACAACAGCTGAGGAGTATTATTTATCGGTACGCCCACCCACCTCGAGTAAACTCTTCTGATAAAGCCTCTTCGTTCGTCACTCAACTCTATATATACTGCGTCAAGTTACCATCTCGACCAATGGAAAGGCGTGTATTATTGCTCGCGGCGTCTGCTTTCAATAAGGGCGCTAAATTCAATAATAGGCCAATTATAACGCGAGCACAAAAGCATTAAACATTTTTAAAGAGTCGTTTTTTTAATTTTAATTCTTTGCTATATACATGTATGAATATTCCAGATGCGCAGGGAAAAATAATATAAGGACTAAACAAATAATTAGTATTAAGAAAATTATTTTAATTATTTAAACAAACATCAATTTATTGATTTTTCAGAATTGTATACCGTGAAAAATACAGCAATCCGCACATTTAAAAGATGGTATCAGTATAAAAAAATTATATTTTTTTTACAATAATAATAAATACATAAACAACAAGATAATTCTGCACAGCAGTTATTATATTCATTGATCACACTTTGTAATGCCTTACAACACGATAAAAAAATTGTATTTATATGTACAATAATTTTCTAACCAATCTAGACTGCGAATTTATTACTCAATAAAAATTACGAATGAATATAAGTATCGGATAAAATAAAGTCTTGATTGAAGGTAGAAGACTAATAATTAAAAAATAAAAACAACGTCTTCATCTAAAAAATCGTCATCATCCTCGTCTGAATAATCATCGAGGTCTTCGAAATCTTCATCATCATCTTCATCAGGCAATAGGCCATGATATAACAAATTGAAACAGGCAGAATGAGGATCACGGTAATGACTATATGGATCCTCGCGTCTTAACTTTGTTTTGCACATCCAACAAAAGAATGTATTGCATTTCCAACATGTCATTTTATTACAGCCATCTGACTTCTGTAAAACAAATATTTTAATTTTAGCTTTAAAATAATAAAACATAAGAAAATAAAATATTCTTTTGGGCATTATTATCACAAATAAATGAAAGAAATAAAAGTGATTACAATACCTCTATTGCAGCATCACATTGAGGACAGTTTTGACTATTCTTATCAATCCAATTTTCAGACATTGTATTTTCAACAAGTATTTGCAATTGTTTTTTACCATAACGCAATTCTAATTCAGATTTCCTTTCATCAGAAGCTTCTTGATATTCCTTTACAAGATGTTGTTTTTCAACTAAAATTTAAAAATAAATATTGCATTTAGCTTTAAATAAATATTATGTATATTTATAGTATAACTGTAACTTATATTAACCTGTGTTAGTTTTGCATGGTTCAATTCCATGATATACAGCTTTACAAAAAATACAAAAAGCATATTGACAAACAGGACAATTAGCCATGATTTCATCAGGTTCTCGACTAACTGGATATTGACAACTTTTTCGAGGACAGTAAATAATATCACTCATGGTATCTAAAGTAGCATTCAACAATATAGAATCATATTTTGAAAATAACTCAGGTGATACAAGATCTTTAATCTGAAATAAATACAAAATATATTAATGATTTAATTAAAAAAACCTTTTTAAAATATGTCTTTTATAAAAATAAAATGCTTACTTGTCCAGGTGTAGCTTCTGATTTACATTTATCTTCCGGACACAGAATATTTTGAACTGTACCTTCTTTAATTTTGACTTCAAAATAGCCAATGATGCATTCTTTGCAGAAAACATGTGCACAGGGCAAAAATTTTGTACAGTGTTCTCCTAATTTATCTGCAAAACAGATTTTGCAAGAATAAAAGTTTTTTCTAAATTCAACTTGATTTCGTATTTCATTATAATCTATTAACAATTGAACTGGATTTCTCCCAACTAAAATATCAGATACAGCTCTATGATCAATTGTCCTTCTATTTCTAGTTTTTCTCACTTTCTTTCTAACAGCAATTTTTCTATCTTTTGAATGAGAATTCACAGCTAACACATTTTCTCCTTTTGGATTACTTTCTGCACTGTTCTGATTGGCACTTGTGGTATTCTTAACTCCAACTAATTCTTGAGTTTTTTGTGCTTTATCCAAAGTAATATTATAAAACGTATAAGCATGATCAATATTAATGCACTCTTGAATATTTAGAAATTCAAGAGTTTCAGACTGCAAAAAACCAATCCATGTAAACAATATCTCTTGACCTTTGTTGTTTTCCCATAATTTATCTAATTCCTTGCAAAGTTTAGAAATTGAAGATGGACTTAACCAAGAAGATCTAATTGTAAATTTTGGTGGCGAAGTTGATGGATAATCCAGTGGCAATGAAATAAGTAACGTTAGAGGCGGTAGATGAGAAATAAAGACTTTCTCAAATTTCTTATCACTTTGACGATTGTCCTTATAAGTAAAAAAAAACTTTTCAGGAAGATTTAGAAATACTTTCAATGTAACCTCATACTGATTGTTTTCCAAACGATATGAAAATTCTTCTTCGTTATAGATACTTTCTAAAGCAGTGAGTTCATCCTTTTGTGTTTCGTTGTCCATTGACTGTTAATGTAAAACAAAATAAGTTGGCTAGTAAACAAATACAATTTTTTAATATATTCAAAAAAATTAAAGATGTATTGATTCTTGTCAAATATTATGCAATGCTTGCTCTGCACTTTTTATAACCTTAATAACCATTATTTCACGTTTAACTAATTAATAGAAAACATGAAATCTATTTTGATTTCTTATTTTAACTAATCAAAACACACATTAAATGAATCACAACGATTCCAATACTTAATAAACTATAAAATATATAGCCTTACCAAAAATTTCAAGTATACAAATGCAATCGACAATTTTTCAATGATACATACACGATAAATTAAATTTCGGAAGTGTAGTTTGAATTTGAAATTGAAAGACTTAATTCTAAATTGAATAATAGTAAATAAAAGAAATTGTTACCGTGTGAGTAACAGACATATTTTCTCTCCTATGTATATATGAACTGTACACAAGCCCGGCCTTCAGCCCCAGGCATAGCCCATTTCACTATACAGACTACACGCTTAGTGTCAGTTTCATCATCTGATTAAAAGCCTACGTCACGCCATCATATGGTAATATAGTTGGTAATAGTTTTGAGAAGTAAAAAAAAATTTATAAAGAAATGAATGTATGTTTATTTTCTAATAACTCTTTAAAATTAAATAACAAGTAAAAATATCTCTTTAAATCTGCCTTTAGAAGTACGAAATTTATTAATATAACAGCTGGTAATGCCGCGAGCATCGAAACGAGGGAAACGAAGAAATTTTATTCTAAAATGGGTATAATAAATTGTTTAACATTATTTTACTGACAATTAAAAAAGATTTTCATACTTTTCTTGCATAAAAAAAAAAAATTATTTCTGTGACAATAGTAGTAAACAAAAATTTTACGTTATTGCCGTTTGTCTTGTTTCGACTCCGATACAGGCTACGTAATGCGCAGACTGAAAATTGTCACAAAATATTTAAATTTTATTCTCTTCTGTTTATTTATATAGTCAAATTTCAATCTTAAATTGAGGGAAATAGAAATTTTAATATTAAGGCGCGCAAAATACGACGGATAAGTAATGAATACTTTAGTTATTTTTATCAACAGTTTTAAAAATTCAATTTTATGAATCATATGAGGGCGTAAATAAAATTTTTCATGCACTCGATAAGATTTTAATCAAAACTGTAAAAGTACGTTAATATATGTTAAAATGTAGCGAGTTTAAATTCAAATTTTCAAATTTAAATCTCAAAATTACTGAGAATATTTAAATAATACTTAATGAATTTTAAATAATAATCTTTTAAAATAAAACGTGTTTTTAATACTTGACGATTTTTATCTTTAAATTA
>JAPYZA010000948.1:0-27907 GCA_030522685.1 Eupelmus azureus | reverse complement strand
GAGGCCGTACCGCCGTAAGTCGTGTATGGATTCTGATAATTTTTCAAATTGCCACTGGAATTGGCGATGTAGGGGCTGCTTTTGTAGCCGCTGGTGGGCGAGCTCTTGTTGAGGAAGCTGGGAGTCGAGTAGCTGCTGGTGCTGCCCAGTAGGCTGGAGTAGCTGTTTTGATTGCTGCTGCCGAAGAGGCCAGCTAAGCTTCGCGGACGATTGCGGAAGATCGAGTTGCCGCTGGCCGAGGCCTGAGCCCGCAGGCCCGCCGCCGTCGTTGGCTTTGTCTGCGTTCTTTTCCGGTAAGTCGACATGCTTGATCGAGCTTCGATAGTGTCTGAAGATGCTGCAGGTATATATTTACCAAACCTCTGTAGATCTTTGCTTCTTCAGTTACAATATCACTGTTTATCACAGTTGAGCCTCGCTCTTGAGCAGTCGCCTGTAAAATCTTCAAGCTTCCTTACATAATAATAAAAGCCGCAGTAACTTCAGCCGGATAACTTGTGGCTCCTCGCGCATATTTACAACAGCCCTCATATTCCTCGCAAAACCACGTCCTATATTCGGCTCAACCGATTATTTTATCCTGCTAGCTAACCAGCCAGCCCGAGAGAGCCGCGCAAGATAACAGTACTAAGAAAGAAGCAACTCTCTCATCGCAGCAGCAGCCACTCTCCTCTCCTCTCTGGCACATTATTATCGCGGCCGCATATTCGAACTTGCCGACGCGCCGAAGCAGCCGAGCTACGTTCCGAAAAAAACGAGCCGCTCGCAAGGAAACAAGCCGAGAGCGCGGCTGACTTTTCGCTCGGACCCTTGTAACTTGACAGCAAGTGTTTGACTGACGCGCTGCTGACTGGCTCTCCCAACGATCCGCACCAGCCGCAGCAGCAGCAGCCGAGAATCTCTCTTTCCCTCTCTTATTCGACGACTTCTATATCTTTCTCGCTCTCAGCCTCTCTCACTCTGCCTCTCCATGCGAGTTATTTGTGGAACTCGCGCGCGCGCGAGCCGCGTTTTCGAGACGCGCGAATCGCCCGCTCGCTCTCTGAGTCAGTGTAAGAAGCCGCGTCTGCGCCTCTCTTTCAGCCCTTGCCGAGCAGCTTGCGGGCAATTAAAGCTGTATTAAGGCTGCCGTGGCTTTTGATGAGCTATGAGCGCGAGCTTTCCTTTTTTTCCAGCTTTCCGAGAGGAGAGGACAATGCGCGTTTTTTTCGGCGGCTCGCGAGATTAATGGGGGGGCTGGCTGCGGCTTTGTTTTTACGCGGGCGGACGGATTGATGCTAATATCGCGGTTTATTCTTGGGCGCTCCCTTGTTATTTCGCTAAGATGCTTGCGTTTTACGATAGCGCGCTTTAGAGCAAAGATATACCTATTGGAATATTTTGGTTAATTATAGCTTTGTACAGTGTCGGACAGAGAGGCATGTAAGTGCA
Organism: Eupelmus azureus; assembly: GCA_030522685.1. Classification (NCBI taxonomy): domain Eukaryota; kingdom Metazoa; phylum Arthropoda; class Insecta; order Hymenoptera; family Eupelmidae; genus Eupelmus; species Eupelmus azureus. The sequence continues at coordinate 26,476 of JAPYZA010000948.1, read as the reverse complement.
GCGTCGGGCAAAAACATTTTTGGAATCATTTCAGAAGCGATTTTTCACCCTTCTTCTTGTTTGAGGAAGCCCCCGCGTCTCAGCTCGCTCGTTCATTATCTGCATTAGGTGTAAGCCGCGCGCGCGCTGAGGCTCCGACATCGCCGAGACGACAAAGACACGCGCGCAGTAAAAGCTCATAACTGTGCCAACGCGAAAAATGGCATTTCTCGCTTACTAGCCGAGCGCTGCGCTCGAAACGTCTCAAACTGATTATTTTCGTTCGCTGCTCGCTCATGAGCACCATCCTCGTTTTTTTTTATTTTTTCCGTTTTCTCGAGCTTCTAGGTGCGCACGGTGGCCGCGCGCGCTTTGAAATCGTGCATGAAATCCGCTGCCAAGTCGAGCTTTGCGTGCCTCCACACGTCTCCCATGAAGTTGTCGGCCTCGTGACCTCCAAACGCGGAGAGGCGAGCTTTGTTTGCGAGCTTAATCGCGCAAAGGGGGCCATTGCTAATAATGGGATTTCCAATATTCGTGCCGCTCGCGCTTCGGGCGGCTTTAAGCTCGAAATAAATGCGGAGTCTAGGATCTGCGCCGTATTCTTGGCCGCTGAGCGCATTATTAAGGGTATGTATTTGCAAAGGTTGTCAAAGCCGATCCAAAGGCAACATTAGACGTGGATCGGCGATGATTGGGTATGAATTATGAATTTCTTGTTTTCCTTGGACCGTATTGAGCTGCTTCGTTAGTGAATTATCTATATCTACATAAATGAGTGCTGAAGCATTTTTTAACAGGAATGATATTTCAAACCACTGATTTCATGAGTGATATAAATATTTTTCACTAAACCGATTTCAGTAACAGAACTAATTCTTAGACCAAAAAACTTAATAAAAAATTTAGAACAGATTCATTATTGAATAAAAGACATTATTTTTATTTTTTCAGATGCTCAATAGTGAAGTAAGTGTAAGACTTCGTATAACAATCGTTTCTGATGGTACTTGAAAGAAAAATTCTAATAAAAGAAACTAGAATTATAGTAAACTGTACAATCTCACTATTATTAGAACATTTCACGTAAGTTAATGACATAGTCATAGTAAATATTACACATTTTCTTCTTATTTTTCTAAATCTTTATTATTCTTTCTCAAATAAATTATGTATTGAAGTAAAAGAGTTACACTTATATCTGTAATATAAGTTAGTCGATCAAAATGAAATAATATAGCAAGGAAACTGAAGGGTTAACTTTTTTAAAGCATTATTCCATGATTTACACAATTTTTTTATAGAGTTTGCATATAGCTCGCTTTTAAATTTTAAGAAAATCCAAAAATGTTATATCTACTCAATCAATAAAATTTTCTGAGCGATTTATTTTCAATTTCATATATGACATTAATATTTTGTAATATTTTACTACAATTATAGCTTAATTAAAGTCAATCATTAGTGTTTCTAAATATATGAAAATCTGCTCACATTGAACGTATTTTCAGTATTTATACAGAATTTGTAACTTTTAATAAATAAAAATTAAAAAAAATTTCAGAAAAACATTATTTTTACCTCAATAAATAAAAGCAAACCTTCCACTGAAATACTCCACTTACTCTCTTCCTCTCTAAAGTGCATACATGCAATCCCATTTACCACCTCGTTTCATATCGCCATTATCGCATCCCTAATTATTATTGCAGCGAGCGCCTAACGAGCGCGAATCACCGTCCAAAGTCACGAGCTCCAACTTTACGAGAGTCCATCGACGATAGACAGAGGAGCCAGTTGCACGTGGATCGGAGATTTATCGATGCGCCCGACGAGGCGGCGATGGGTCCTCGTTAATGGTCAAAGGTTTATGAAATAATTGGCAGCTGCTCTGCGTGCGATGTTGAAAAATCTTTCTGGGAAACGCGCGAGTTTCGCAGTTTCAACGTCAAAGATTAACGCGCGAATGACACACGCGATTATTTTTGATTCTTCGGCTGCGCTTTTCGATATTCCCTCGTTTTTTTGCGGTAGGAAGTCAAGATGAATACCGGAAGAGCAACGGCGCTATAGCGAAATCTTATAATAGAAGTCCTTAAAATTGCGACGCATTTGCGTGTTAATAATAGATATATAAACATAAAAAGATAGTCGAAATAAAAACAAAACGATTTTATGATAATTTAAAATTATGAGAAATTGAAAAAGAAGTTGGAATTGTCACATTCATGTTTAACAAGTAGTAAAGTGTCTTAAATGATCGTCTGACAGATTTTATCATTACGAAAATATCATACAAAACGATTCATCGCATAATCATTTCCACAATTTCCCTTACAATCCTACGAAATGCGCATCGACTTCTTTATTCGAACACAAATCTTTGCGCATCTTGAATGAGCTACAACATAAACTTATAAATAAACCCTTCGATCTACCATCCAGAATAGACGTCCAACCTCGCATCCAACCCTTCTCGTCCTCGTCAAAAAGCCAAACCTCGGCCATCTCTCACCTCGGCAATAAAAAAAAAATAAACAAAGAAAAAACAAAGAATCACAACAACAAAAACCGAGCGGTCGTCGTCCGCAAATGTCAAAGGTGCACGCGCTCCGAATGTCGATCTCCGGCCGAGGCTATTTCTGGCCTCCCTCTAGCCGCACGTTCATGATCACCCTCGGTCTCGTGCGTGCGCGAGCGCTATTCCTTCCTCTATCTCTCTTTCTCCCTCTCTCTCTGTTTCTTTTTGATACTCGGAGGGGGGTTAGCGTCTTGTTGCTTCTTCCGGCGCGCGTAAATATCTTCTGCAGCGGCTGCTCCTCTTGCATACATAGCGCTGCAGCTTCCTTTTGTATTCGCCGGGCCGGCACGTCGTGAGATATTATCGTTTCGAGGCGGGAATGAAGGATGTTTTGACGAATAAATTTTCCCAGCGCTGGCCGCTGAATTTATTTTCAACGGCGATGTGTTGCGGATTCGATTTAATTGAGACTGATAAGTTGGGCGATTCAATTAGCGGCTAATTGGCCGCTGGTGGGTTCCGTGAAAAGACGCGGAAATTAACTGCTGTATCGCTGTAACTGTAGGAAAGTGGGAGGGAGAAGAGCGCAGATGTTAAAAGCAAGTTTTGTTGGTAGGTTTAATGATCAGACTCCGATGTTGGGTGTATTGTGCTATGATACAATATTTTAATATTATGATAATACTGATTTTTTTAATGATTTAGCTCAGATATTAATACATACAATAGTTTTAAGCTTTCGTTTAATTTTTCTACATATAAGAAAACGCGGTAAGTAATGAAAATAAATCGATAAATTATCGTCAAGTAATTGAGTCAATGTATCGATTCAAAGACCACAAAACGAGTTCCCCTGACCTCTTAAGCAAAATGTTCCTTGTCACGAAATGATTTGTACCATTATAAAATGGACATGGATTTGCTGATTTTAGAATCAGCTAATTTGTTTCTCAGTGTGCGGTATAATTTAACCAGCAGCCCGAGTGATCGAAGCGCCTTGGCTCCGAAATTTATCGTGTAAACGAATCGGGACAAGCGATTAGTGTCGGAATCGGACGCGGCCCATTTCGTTATTTTCAAATTAACGCTTTTTGTTTACGGTAGCCGCGATTCTATTGACCTTGATGTAATTGCGCAAAAGTGGCTTATAACATCCACCACCGCAGATCGAAACTTTATTGCTTTCATCTTTCGTAATTACACGCGTGTAGCTTATCATAACTATTAAAATCGTTCGAAAATAGTTGGCGCTTATAAAATATTTATGAGCTTTAAATTGCTGTTCTTGAATGTATAAGTATATTGAGCGTACTTAATGTTTATATATAATTCAGTATTCTAAAGTTTTATGCAAATAAAAAATTCAGATTTAAAGCACTGTAAAATTACCCTTTCTATATCTACATGCAATAAAAAAAGTGAAAGTTTTAAAATAATTTATTTATTGTAAAATTTTGTGTATGTTCACATTGGCTTTTAATTTATTAACAGCTAAACTTTTTATAGTCTTTAAAACCATTAATTTTACAACCATTAAAACCATCCTCTTAAAATTACCAAAACAAATTATTAAAATAATATAAAAATCTATTATTAACTCGCAACCACGCAATTTTCAAAATTGTTTAAAGTAAATCACAACACTAGAATTACTTATAACCCACGAAAAAAAAAGTTATAACCAATTTTATTCCTCTACACACCAAGAGCAGAAAATATAACGAATGCCCCCTCTATAAAGCCTCCATAATCCGTCTCCAAAGTCCTCGTAAGCTACATGCCCGTTCCTCTTCTCCGTCAAATCCCTCCCTTTCCCTCCTCTTCCTTTCGTTCTTTTTCTCTATCAGCACCTTGAATCTCTTACGCACGCGGCGCGCACTTCTCCATTTGTTTTTGCGCGCGTATCCACATATACACTCGCACGCTCGGGGAGGGAATGACTCGGCGCTGCCGAGCGAGGGATATTCGTATACTTGATCTAGTTCCTCTCCTCGAATGCGCGCGATGCCAATGCCAAGAAAACGCTTTTCCACACGTGCTTTTCGCGCAATCGATTGCAATAAGCCGCGGCCAGTTTGCCCCAATAAATCGAGCGTATCTGCAGGCCTCCCTCTAATTGGCGGGGCGCGATCGGCAATTGAGCGTACGTGGATTCTACGTGACTATGCCCTTTTTTTGCGCTTCGTTAAAGTGTGGACAAAGCCGACGTTGATCGATAGACGTTTATTCGTGAACTTTTTAACTAATGGTGTATTTATACTGATTTTTTAAATATTTTGAATTTCGTATAAAAATATGTAACAGAAGAATTGATAAGATGTAAATTAATTTAAAATCTACTTGTGATTGCAGATTATTTTAAAATTTGTAAAGGACCAACTCAAGAGGTGAATTGAATTGAAAAAAAATTAATAAAAATTAATCGCTAATTATATTGAAATAGATGAACTTTTTGAAACTATTTGGGGTAATATATAGATGAAACTGAAAATAGATTTAGCTTTTATTATTTCTATTTGTTTGTTTATAAATTTATCTTAAGCGTCTAGAAATAAATTCGACCGAATTAAAAAAAAATCATATATTTTAATTGTTTACTGTTATAACTAAATGATTTTGAATAGTTTATTAGATACTTTTTATATCGAAATATTTATGTGTCAGATTGAGTCAATTAATTGCGGAAGTATAAAAGTATTAAATTATTTTTATCGTCAGCCTTCTTTTAAATTTCAAAATATAATTTTTGGCAAGTTCAGTAAAGACGAAGTATATATTGAGATTTTGACTTATTGTGAGTAAAAATAAAAATATAATGATGAATTAGGATAGATTATTTCTAAAGTTTATATTTCTAGATATAAAATATATTAAATTTAAATGCAAGCTTTTGTTTGAAAATTAATAGAATTTTATTAATTATAAACTATTTATACTGATAAGAGGTATTTTTTAATATTTGTTGTTAGAATTCCAATAATACAATATATAAAAGTTCAAATAAGAAGAATAATTACTTTAAATTTAAAAAATCTTTATAATTAATTGAAATTAAAAACAGATTTTTCTTTCGCCTTTAAGACTCACTGAAAGATACATTCTAGCTATTGTAAAGTATTAGTCAAAAAAAGATGAAAAAATAACGTCGACTTGAGCCAGTTAAAAAAAAATACTTTCTGGGCGTTGACGTTTTAGAAAAACCGTAGGATTCGGGTCATGTACAAACGTCGGCGACTACGTCTTTGTCTTTCTTAAGCATAGTTTGTGGTGTCGCGCTTATTCGTTAACTCATCATTTCTGAAGAAAAAAAAACAGCCTTTCCAACCAGTCAATCAGCACTCGCAACTATGTACCAATAATCGTGTTAACGAGGCGAAAGTCAAGGTAAAAAGGGATAATTTTAGACAATGGGATTGAAGTTGGAATTAACAACACAATATCAAACAACGAACAAACATGATTGTATATTGTTGAGGTATTAGTAGAAAAATAAAAGTCATCTAAACGTTTTATAAAATTACTTTGATTACATTAATATAACCAATAATATAATAATTTATATCAACATTTTTGGCCCATTCATTTTGTCAGAAAAAAGAAACTCTATATGATAGGGAAAGAGTGCCCAAGAATTGTTTTTTAAATTAAACAAGTAATACACAACATATAATGAAATCACTAAAAAATAATAAATAAATAAGACATTAAAAATTAAAATCAAATCCAAAATGAAAAAAGTCTGAGGTGTTTTGTTAAACCTGCCTACATTATCAACAATATTTATTTTTACAGTATGAAAATATTTTTTGAAAACTTTTTTCTGTTACATAAAATGTCTTTTTTCATTTTTATCAAATTGTTCTTTATTCATTACAGGAGAAAAATTCTCCTTAAATGTTGAAAAACTTGGCTGCAAGGGCGCAAAGCAATATATTACTCATCGAGTGTCGCTTTGATTACATATTGATTACATATTATAATACTCTTATAAGTCCGTGTGACGATCATTTTTTTTATTGTTTGAAAAATTTTTATTGTTTAAAATCTGAATTTATGCATTTTTTTAACGTAATAATATGTTTATTGCAAAATATGTATATAAGTTTCAATTTTATGCACTGAAAAATGTGACTACCATAAAAATAATATATTACTCAAATAGGGAGTTAAAGAGTGAATCTGCACCTCAGGGCATATTCTTTGGACTGATTAAATCTTTTGCTCTTTAAGGGCATAAAAATTGAAAAATAATCTTTCGTTTTTCAACCTAACTTTGTATGTTCTCTCTCTGTCTCTCTTTTTCTCTCTGTCTCTCTTTTTCTCTCTCTCGCTCTTTTTCTCTCTCTCTCTCTCTCTCTCTCTTTTTCTCTCTTTCTCTTTAAGACCTTTCAAGCAACCTCATGTGTATTTATTTATGCTTCTGCCTTTAAATACCACGATCAATACTAAATCTAATTATAGTTTTTCGCGCTCTGCGCTCTTTCTCTCTGTCTTTCTAATGTGCGTAAAGAAGAAAACGTTGATAATACGTTAAGAAATCTGGATTATGTAAACTCGAACACTGAACCCGTTCTGTAAAATGGAAATGACAATGTGTTTAATTTTTTAATTTTTATAGGCGAATAATACATGCTTCATGTTTTCTGGATAAGCTTATAAACAAAAAATGTTTTTATGTATTTTATAAGTGCTTAGAACAAGAACAAACAATGCCGATAATTCAAGAAATTCGCTGTATGAACTATCTTTCGCAACGTCATTGGGTTTACGTGCATTTAAACAAAACTGATGTATGGGATTATTATGAATTTATAATAAAATATGATTTTTGTTTCATTAATTCAGTAATACAACAATTTTTACTACTTACAAAAGTAATGTACTTTTTCATGAAATTATTTCATTATACTGGAAGATTTTTAATAAACTGTGAATCATATTTTAAAATATCTACATTCAAAAAAGAGATTGCTTTATTTAGAGTGAATAATTGAAGCGTGAAATTTGAGAATTTCGTGAAGTAGAAGTCGAGAAAATAGAGGAAAGTTAATTTATCAATGAATTAAATGGAGAAAGAGAGAGAGGGAGAGGGAAAGAGAGACTTTCCCGTGCGATTTTTCGGGCTTGTACAACGAAGCGCGTGAGACTTTACGTCTGTCTATTTTTACCGACTGAAGCATACAAGTCAGTAAATTTAGGGGGTAGCGGCTTCTATATTTACATTAGTAATTAAAATTGGTGCCTTTTGCGAGAGACAAAGAGCAAGAGATTTATTATATAAGTTTTTAAAAAATTTTAAAAATCTTTTTCAACCATTTGATAAAAATTACAAATACTTAATATGGATATAATATTTATGATAAAATAAGTAAAAAATTGAAAATATTATTTGAATGTGAATATACATTAATTTAAAATACTCTTTATTCACTTGTACATTTATAAGAAAATTAATATCCCTAAAAAATCATGAAAAAGAGATTCAAATATTATGAGAGCTTAAATGTTATGTTTAGTCTCAATCAGTCAGGCACTTTTGTGGATTAAAAGTAATGGGTAATTGTAACTTAAACGTTAAGTTTCATAGATCTGCTTGCAGATTACGTAGATTTTGGAAACAACATTAAATGAGTAACATTAGAAATCTGAAACCCATTCTATAAACCATTGTTTAACAAAAATATTACAAATAGTACTTGACGAGTTTAAGTATCTTTATCTTTTCCGATTCGACACAGCTCCAATTATGCGAACAGTTCCGATTTGTCACGTAAGCTCATTAATAATCAAAAAAGAAATATTCTTATTTATGTTAATATTTTAATGTAAATATTTTAATTCTACATTGCTTTTCTTTTAATATTTCAATATAGCATCCATGCGTCTGACCGTTTTTCGCTGTTACTATTTATATTAATTCTGTCAACTATTTTTATAATTATCTATTTATTGATAACATTTAATTGCAGTAATTATTACTTACATTATTTTGAAAAATACATAATATAAAAAAGAGGGTACCAAAACATACCTAGTATGGTTTTTGATTTTTTTCAAATGACATAACAAAATGCTTATTTTGTTACAGTATAAATTTATTATGATGATATTTTTAAATTAATTAAATGATACAAATAAATGAGGAAGTTAAATCTATTTTTCATGCGCTCTTTGAATATCGCATTATACTTCAATTTACTCTTATTTCACGAAACTTGCAGATACTCAAAATGTTTTGGCAAAGTTGAATTTATTAGGATGGTCTAACCTTCGTTGAACGTTTTCAAACATAATTTGTTAAAAAAATAAACCGTTTTGATTGATAAACAGATTTTTTTATTAGGATTTACGGACATTAAAACAAAACATCCCTATTTAAATAAAGAAAGTGTAGTTATAATGAAAAGGAATTATAATTGCATTTATTTTTTAAAAGCAGAACTGTACCTCATATTTCATAATTGAACAGATGCAAAAAAAAACAAGACTCACCTCGTTGTGATTGACCTTGGCGTCGTCGCAGTCGCCAGTTGCCGGGACCTCCTGCTTTTCCGGATCGATTTCCTGCAACAGGTAGAATGATGCGCTCACATACATATACAGATTGGGATAACGAAATTTTTGCGAAGGTTACTTAAGGACCAGAGAGTAGAAATCGGAGACACGAAACTCTGCCGCGATATTATTAATAGAAGTTGTTTACACCTGACGTCAAATGGAAACATTGGCTTCGGCTCGCCAGCCCACGCATCGCATCGATTCTATTCAGGCAACTCTATCCGAGGATCGCCGATTCGTTGCAGACGTTGCATGCACAAACTTTTTAATGAGGCGTAAAAGATTTACTGAATTGACCGACAATGACGCCGAGCTTGAAATACTCTTTTGTTTAGCTGTACTTAATATAGAATAATTATTTCGATGTTTACATATATTTTATAAAAAAAACTGTTTTAATTTTCTTTTAAAATGCCGATTGCACCATCGTTGTATCGTTAAAATAAATTATTTTATCTTGTAAAAAATTATATGTTTTTACGTATTATATTATATTTAGATTTAATTTAAATAAATACTACTACTTTGTATTATACAAAAATGATTTGACATGGCCTGACGTTATGTATACTTACATCATATAGGTATTCAAAAAAGAATGAATTAATAATGTTTTCATGAAGCAACCACCTAAATATTATTTCATACACAACCTTATCACTTTTAATGCGAGATTTTCGTGAATTTTGTCCTAAAATTCATTGAATCAGACATACTTTTATTTGACGAACTTTACTCGAAACTTATTCTACCACAAGCAAACTCACTTAGAACGTTATTCAAGGTATAATAAATCTGTCAAACTATATTTATACATCCGTATTAGTCGGTCGGTAAAAATAGACATAAAAATTCTGTCAACGTCAGGACGACCGTTGAGTTGATTTAAAGCCGACTTAGCAACTAACCGACATGACACGTTGGGACTTTAAAGTGTTAGTTAATTATACGTATATTTTAATAGAAAATCATACTAACATCCATATCGACGTGAACAACTCCGGTGGATCTTCTTTTTGGTCTCCGCCTCCTTTGGATAACAGCCTGGGTCGCCTGTGCATTTCGACTGTCGTTTTCCTTGTCTTGTTCTGAAAGAAAAAAAATATTTTAAAATTTTCGATACCATTAGATATGAAATATAAATTTTATTTATTGTCATAGGAGATCCTTTACTGCGGAAAACCGAAAAACGCGTTTTTTGAGACTCCGCACTCAGATTTTGATATCGCGCACGCTTGAATAAAAAAGCGTTCAATAAACAAACTTTATACATGTTATTACAAAAATATTATTTTGACACTCCATGCGCTAAGCTCGATTTTGCTCACGCTTGAACAAAAAAGCGTATGCTAAATCTCGCTTTGTGCACGTCGTATCAAAAAATACTGTTCGATACATGAGCGAGGAAGTGATTTCAACCTCGCGTGGACTTTTCATCCTCGCTTCGCTAAAATCGCTTTCTCACACTAGTATCGAAATGAACTATTTATCGAAAATAAATATTCTGCTCTTGACGAGAATGACTCCAAAATATCCTTTACATTACCCCAATCTTATCAAAACCCTCAAAATTCATTAGCAAAGCAACACAAGTTCCAACAATTCATTCAACCCCATCAAGCGCATCATCGAGCGCATAAATTCACCTTTGTCCTCGGGCGGCTTGTGAGGTCTCCTGAGGGGCAGTGTGACGGTGGTCTCGGCGGTGGCAGCGGAGACGCCGGTGTCGACAGGCGCCGAGCTCGGACGGGGTAAGCTCGTGCCGCCGGACGGCCGCCTTATGTACGCCGTTGCGGTGTCGTTGCCGCCAGGCGCCCCAGCCCGGTTGTTCGCGTCCTCCAGCTGGAACTGAACAGAGACAGACGTTTTCGGTGATCGAGGATAGGTCCGAGAGACCTTCCTTTCTTTTCTCAGCAGCTGAGACGTTATACTTGGCTAGAGTACTGTCAAATCGATTGCTTTGGATCGAGTACGATGATTGCTTTGATGACGAGCTTTTTGTTTTTTAATTACTTATTGGACGTACTAACTCTTTCCTGACGTGGCCGAAAATAGTAAGTAACTTGCTGTCTCAATATATGAGTTAAAAACAATTATTAAGTAAATGAATTCCAGCTATAAAATCAGGAAAGCTTTATCTGCGCAATTGATTTAACAGTGTTAGCAAGTATTTGTCTCAGCATTCGTCGTTTGAGGCAAAATGAAATAAACAAGCCTGATTTTTGGTTCACTACTTTTAAATACAGTTTTATTGCCTTTCTTACAAAAAACTGTGGAGTAATAATTATAATACTATTATTTTATTATTAATTAATATATACGTGTATTTATATATATATATATATTTACAGTGATAAAAAAAACATTTTGCGAATAGCGGCACATAAATTTCATAAATCGCCATAAGCACATTGACATCAAAAATGTTAAGGACTTGTAGCATGCCCTAAAAATAAATCATGCACTTACATTTTACAACCCCGACATTCCTTGCTACAGTATATTACGACTGATACTATTTATTGCGTCGTTTCGCTGTTGTTGTAAAAACAAACATAAAAATAAAACATACCTTCAGCCGCCAAAACGATAGTTGTTATACGCAAGAAAAAAAGGGTGAAGGTAAACAAAAAATTGTGCTTAAAAGAGTATGATAAAATAAAACGTATTTACAAACAAAGAGTCGTGGTCGTTCTGCAGCCAGCTGGAATAGTTAGACGTATTACACTATAGGACCAGAATTTTGGATCACAAAATATATTATTAAATAACATTATATAATTGTTATACTACAATCAGTGGTAAAAGTATGGAATACGTTAAAAATACTTTACGTTAGTGAGAATCAAGATAAATAACTTTAAAGGCGAACCTTCAAAATACTGTTAGCTTATTTTCTAACTGAGTCTACATTTCTACTTTGTTAAAAATGTAACTAATACTTTTATTAGTTTTAAATAGGTAATGTAAAGCACAATGTTACAAAATCACGAGATTACTATTAAAAAATCTGTGGATTACCGAAATTATATGAAACAGCATCTCGAGACTTGAGTCTTTTAACTGAAAGTTCAAATAATGTTCACTTATTAGCATTACAGAAAAATTGCTTAACTAGGATAATTTACCTTCTACAAATACTACGTTCGCATCATTTTCGTTTCGAAATTTAACTTAAGTTTAGTTTAGATAATTGTACTTAAATTTAGTACATTTTATCTACATATCAGTAGACCGAAACAATCTCAATTCTCTCCACCCAATTTTGTCATCCAAAACCCTTAAACAAACAGCTTAAAGAAAAGAAATTTTAAACAAAAAAACAAAAAAATACGTTCCCCACAACAAAAAAACATTCCACGATCGTTCAACATGTCTACAAAACAAAAGGATGTATATATAATGGGAGTATAATATAAGGAGTCGCACGAGTCCCACGATGCTCTCGGCTACACAGCGTGCGCGTGTATTGTGCGTCTATTTACAGGATGAGTAGTGATAGTAATAGAGGAGTAGGTGGGTGCGTCTGGCGTATATATACACTACTTGTAATCCCAACCGATAAAATTCAACATCCATGCACACCAGCCGGCCTCGCGACTCTCGTCGACAGTGTCGACAACTACTTGCGGCGGTACGCCGGCTGTCGTTGCGTCACCGACCTTGCTGCCGCCCCCGTCGACCTTGAGCCTCCAGGAGGGCCGACGTTCTGGCAGGTTCGACTCCAGGACCTCCGCGCTGGCCGTGGGTGGCGGCTGCTGCTGCTGCTGCTGTGCTGGCTTGGCCGTCACCGTCGTCGGAGTCGCCGTCGTTATCGTGGCCGTGATCGAGGCCGTCGCCGTGCTGCCGGCTGCGGCGGGCTGCTCACACACGAGCGCACGCGCAAGGACACAACAGATTCCGTTAATTGGGCACTGAGAGAATTTTTGTAGCTTTGATGTGGCGAGGGGGACGATTGGGTGATTTCGAGGGAGTTCACGAGGATTGAAAAAGTCCCATACGTATTTTGGTACATTCGAAGATATGATAGTTTATTTTTATTCGGTTTTGAAATCATTATAAGAAAGCGGTGTTCGGGAAGTAAAATTGTTATCTAAATAGTAATAATCAGTACAATGCGAAAGTTTGCATGTTTACAGAATTACACAATAATTTTTATAAAGATTGTATGATACTTTTTCAAGAAAAATTCAATATAATTCGGCAATGGAATCATGGTTTTATGACATATAATATAGTTCAAAGGTGAAAAATATGTAGTTAATACTATAATAATTCTCTCAGTGAATAAGCTTTAGTTCAACTTAGTAAGCTCAGGTATTAATAGACAATCGTTTTGATGATATTTATTAGTGATGATGACTATCAGGTACTTGTAATAAATATACTTTTGATAGTTGGTTGTAAAAATTTTAAAAAACTTCAAATTAGAAAACACAAAACAAGAAAAATTCTTTAATTTTTCAAAAGCTATAACTATATCACACATGGTAATAATCACTGATAGTCACTACTAATACTTTGCTAGTAACAAAATTTAAATCTTAAATACTGAAGATTTTTTCAGTAAGTTTTCTATTGCTTGAATATTAATTAAGTTATCTAAAAAATATTCAAGTTAGCTCAACTTTTATACGGAAATCTTGCAACTTTGAATTTTAAACTTAAAATTATTTTAGGAATATGAATTAAAATGCATGTTACATTTAATTAAAAACAAACACATAATATTGTAGGCTAAATTAATGCTAGCAATCGAAAGCGAGCAACCCACCACCAAGGTAAATTTAATATCTTTCTAATTATTGCTAGTGCAAGCCATATTTAACATAAAATTAGAGAAATAAACGATTCCACGTATTGATTACTGAAAACAAATACGCAGATACAACAGTAACCTACAGAATAGTGCGCCGGTAAAAAAATATAAAAAAATAAAGCGTATTTGTTACAAGTATCTATTTTTAATAAATCAGTGATTGTAATTTGTATACAAATATATTAATATATCACAAAGTAATTAATTTTCAACAAGTAATCCAAGTAACTTAAAACAACAAAAAAATATATATTTTTGTAAATTTGAACACAATAAAAAAAAATTTTTTGGAAAAATAAATAAAAATAAATAAGTTTAAATATTCGCAAGTGTTGGCAATAATCACCGCTATGACGAGATGTAATACCATATTACATATTAAATAATAATAGTCAACCTAAATCCCAGTTTATGTAAATCAAAAAATTTCGCGAAAAATCTTGCCTGAGATTTCCCAATCCTTGCCTTACATATTTAAACTGTTGAGATTTTGAAAATTATAGATTTTCACAGATGGTAGTAGCTTTCAACTTAGATCTGAATTTTGTAAACAAAATTTAAACAAAAATAAATTCGATAACTGATAATTTTTACAAATTAATCTGTCTTCACATTTTGTATTACTTTTTTAAGACAAAACGCGACAAAAACTAACTTTTATCAACAAAAAAAATAAAAAAAATATCCTAACACTAGCCAAATCTATCTATTCGGTTTATATAAACTAACGAACGGAAATTAAAAGCACATCGGAAGAATAGCAAACAGAGCTACAAACTTGTCGATTCTACGCGTGACTAATCGCGATTTAGGTGGCTCCAGCAATCCCTGTGCCAACTGGCTTACCAGCGGCAACGCATCGAGCAATTGAACACTATCGCGAGGGTACGCGCGCCTGCCGAAGATGCCGTGTACCGGCTCGAATCTAAAGGTTTGGCGGTGAGTTGCCGCAACGGCTAGAAGCAGAACGAGGGACGTTGGCTCTACCTGAGTGAGGGGCGCGGTGGTGGTGGTGACGGTGGTAGTGGCTGTGCTGGTGTCGTTGCTTTGCTGCTGCTTCTTTTTCACGAGCTGCTCGGCGCTCTTGATCTCGTCGAGGGTGACGCCCTGGGTCGAACGTCTCGTTTCCCTGACGCGCTTCGCGTGCGCCTTACGCTGCGTCTCGCTCTCCTCGTCCCGTACAGGCGGCACGAACGATCTGTGAATTGGAATTTGAAAGGCGAATTGAGAATTTTTCTGATTTATGGATGCGAGAAAGTTCGAGTGGAGGCACTTTTTTGGAGAACCTTTGTCGAACGTGTTTTTATAGGGACTTATTTCTTTCATATGAATTTTATAAACGTTGCATTATTAGATTATTAATTTAATGTAAACACAAATGATATTAAATATAAAGAAGTACAAAAAGTTACATTTTTTAATACTTTGTACTTCTAATGATCGAGTACTTAAAACTACATATAGATATAAATGAAAAAATATTTAAATTTATTATTATATTCATTGTCATGATATTTATGTAGAGTATAAATTTTTTCTATGCATTCTTTTTATGTGAAAAATCATTTAATATTAATTTAAAAGATTTAAATATTTTAAAACGTCCCTTTGATCAAAGTCATTAATGTTAATTATATTAATTTTTAATATCTCAAAACACAATTTTTTATTTTTCGATAGTTTGCTTTGTAAATCTTTTTATAAGTAGCAAGTGGCAAAAAGAAAATATTCTTAAAGCTACAGCTGATAATAACGTTTTTACTTTTTCAGTTTTTTAATGTTTGCTCAACATACAACTATTGATATTACGTACAATTTACGACAAATGAAACAAGCCAAAAATAAATATAATTAATGGTCAATTGAATAGAAGCCTAAATAAATAAATTGCAAAATCAAATGTTTTAAAAAATACGTAAGACAAACCATCGAAATCTTAAATGGTGGTAAGTTCTAAATCTTTAATGATGTTTAAAGAATGCTTTCTAATAAACAAAATTGAGCATGTAATTTCAAGGATTTCAAATTCATCAAAATACTTTAATTATTTAGCCAATGACTTACTTTATTGTCAATATTAACTTGTTATAATTTTAGCAAAATATCAAGTTTTATTATTTATTTAAATAGTACTACTATTTTTTCGTTTAGAAAGCATCCTTTTAAATTGATTAATAGGTAATATTAAAAAACAAAAACAAATAATCAGAGAACCGACGCTGTCGCTGAAGTGGACGTTGTTCTCGTATCTGCAGCCTATTGAACAACGGAAATCCAAGCTATTAAAACTTAAGTAAAACAAAAGAAAAACCAAACTGAGACACACTAAAAATAACAATTTTTCACAATATTTAAAAATACTATGATGAAAAAATTACTTTTAATATATTAGATTTCAAGAAACCATCTAACACTTAATAGTGCTTTTTTAAAATTATATCTATATGATTTGTCATTTGGAAGCAAAATTTATAATTCTGTTGAATTTTGTCAATAGAAATAGTTAACAGCATTGATGAATAAAAAAATGTATTTAATTATATTTCTTCGTAATTTTTCCACCAAAGTATAATTGAGAATAGTAAGCCTTAATTTGCACTGCAATTAAAATCTACGTAAATATACAAATTCGCAACACAATGGAAAAAGGTTGTTCATTTTTTAAACAAGCACATTTTTAATATCATGCAGCTGCAAACTGCAATAAATAAAAATGAAGAGAAATGAATTTGAACGAGGCATGAAAATTTCAAAAATGTTATAAGCAATTTTCACACTCTTCGGGGACACAGTTGGAAAAAATAATCTGCTTCTTTCCTTTTTATAAAGAACATTTATATTGAAAATAATAAATTTTTTATCTATATTTATCCATATCATCTATTTATTGTATTAATATTTAATAGTTTCTATAATAAAATCTTTATATAACCAAAAATATTCAAAGTTTAAAAAAGCAAAATCATAAAAAAGAGCAAATGTTCGTACTTATAACAGCTCATAAAAGTATTTATAGCTATAAAATTAATACTTTTATGTATATTAAGTGGATAAAAATTCCTTTTTACCTATTCAATATTAACTTTTTTTATATTAGGTTAATCACTACAAAAAAAATTTTTATCTTATGCAAAATTCAAAATTTCCAACTGCGTAAGTCTTCCGGGACGAGCGACGTGAGTGTACGCACTTGAAGAAATTTTTGAAGATATTTCCTGGACTTAGCTTGCTCCCACCAGGTGTGGTAGGAGTTACAGGCGCTGTCGTCGAATTGTTCGACGAAGACAGATTTGCTGGCGAAACTTGGACTGGACTTGATATGCTACTCGATGATATAGCGTAAATATTATTTTGCTCATGATAATATGTACTTGTTCCTCAATTATTTTACTTAACTGTTTAATTTTTTTCTTTAAATTTGGGATTTTCAAAATGTATTTGCCGAATTAATAAATTTGATCTTAAACTCTTAAGTATTTTTTTTGTAAACTCCATAGTATAAATCTTAAAGCATAATATTACGAAAAATTCTATCTCAATAGAGAGAGAGAATTATTTTATTTTTAATGAATTGATTTTATGAATAATGATATTTTTGAAGTGTTTAATGAGTATCAGATGTTTTTACGATAAAAAGACATTTATCGTTAATCACCTGTGAAAAACAACTAATCACAATTAACTACGAAAGCGTTGCAGTAGATGGGCATTTTTTGTATAATAGCAACGGAGATGACAGACAACAAACAGGTAGAAATTAACTGCAAGATTTTTTTCTCTAATTATAAATACAGAGAAAACAATTATCAAAAATATGGAAAATTTCTAAAAATAATGAAAAATTCTATGTAATTCTTTTCATTATTATAACTCAGTGTTGTCTGACCAAATCGCGCTTTTTCTACTGCTAAAATCAATTTAATTCTCAAACACGTTTACGTTTTACAGAAAAGATCATCTAAATTTCATCGGCAATTTTTCACCATTCTTATTTTTAACTTTTGCCATTACAAGTTCTTTATTTAAATAAAAGATACTTTATGTAAACATAAAAACTATATTGAATTGAAACCTTTACTTTAATACTTAACAGAATCATCAACCAGTAGAAAACAAATAACTACGGGAAAAACAAAAAGTGCCCAAACTGATTATGAAACGCATTTGATCCGAGCTACACGCGATGATAAACGGTAGGGTCGCAAGTCTTAGATACCTGCGAATCTGGTTAGCTGGAACCGGGCTCGTGACAGCGCTGGGGTTGAGATTCGTGGAGAGTGGCGACGCCGGCAGCGACTTGTTCGGCACCGTCGGCGACCCCGTACTGTTGCCCTGCGGTACTCGCGTCAGCTCTAGGTTCAGCTTTATCTCCTTTTTCCTGTAAACATAGGCATTGTTAAATGGATTAGAATTTTTTATTGATATTTCTGCGGATGAATGATTCAAGAAGAAAAAATCAGCTAATGTTGATGAATGTTTCAATCAAATGGGAAATGTATGCTTGAGAATAACAAAGTTGTAGAAAAATTGAAAAAAGAAAAGAATTATTACATAATTTTACTCCGATGTTTAACAACTTAAGCGTTTTACAACAAACTAAAGTTTTATTTTCTACAAATCATTGTAGTGTTACTAACATTCGCATTAAATATAAGAACATTAAAAATTTTTGAGTACTTTCAGGAGTGAATTGACTTATGGATTATTTTCAACAATTTAAAAAAATATTTCTAGTTTACAATTTAAAGTTAATTTATAACTTTGTTAGAAATAATTATGGATTGATCTTTAACAATTATAAATCATTTTGAATACGAATGTTGGTAATGCAAACCAAAAATTTGCAAGCTCTACGTTTTACTGATTGAAATAATACATAGCTTATAAATAAATAAAAATATTATAATAAATTTTTTTTCTTTAAATTTTATCTTATGCTTTTTTGTATAGAAATTAGAATTCTTGTAATAACAAAAAAATATAGGTCATTTTTCAACGTTAACTACGCAGCACATATTTACTAAATTTTTAATTCTGTTTATACAAAATATTTTCTGTTGTAGGCAAATTTTGAAAGAAAAAATAAATATTTTAAAATAAAATTAATCAATGAATTTGCATAATCTATGGCAACAAAATAAGAACTCTATATGGTATTTCTATTCCGATTTTATTCTTCAGAATTGAATTTCTTCATTACATAAAATTTTACGTATTTATTCCTTTGAACTTTTTCACGTCATAAAACCGGTAAAATTACCAAATTCACGAGATGTACTCATTTCTAAAAATATTATGCTTTGTTTACAGAGTAAAATTAGAATTCTAAAAATATCACAGCTTATTAATAAAGTTTTTAAAATATTCCATTTCAGTACGTATTTTATGCAATTATTTAGATTAACTCTTATATTTTAAAAATTAAAAAATGTTTTAATTACTTTACTATACAAAAACAAGATTTATGGATTTACTATTTCTCGTGATATTTAGAAATTTAAATCAATACAGTTTAGGGATTTGAAATTTTGATAAAGAACGTCCGATAAGCTAGATTAATTACAAAATTATAAAACTGACTGTGAGAGAATTAAATTCTTAATTATTATCATATATCAAGTTAGAATGTTAATTCATTTTTAAAACATTAAAGCTAAAAACAAAATGCACATTGATAAGCTTATTATGCAACATTTATTAAAAGCAAATTAAAAAGCACACAATTAGAAGCAAAGTATTATTTAAGTAGGGAAAAGTGGCACAGAACCGGATTTTCAATAAAACTGGGTATCTACATTTTCTCAGCTGCTAACATTGTCATATATTTTTGAGAAATATGAGTTGATCTATTTAACCGTTGAGACAAACAATTTTTAAAGATTGTTAATTCAAATAATTATTTTTTAGCGGATTCGCCTTTTACCTCCCTATGACAAAAACGATTATTTTAACTTATTTTTTATCACTATCATTTATATAGATAGAGATTTGCAAGAAAATAAGTACCCTGTTTTACATTATCCTTTTCTACATTCTTATTTTTTGTTTTAATAATATTCTTGTGTTTTAATGTTAATTTCTGTCTGTAGTAACCTTGACAAAATTTAAGAACATGCATTAAAATGTTGTTTTGTTCTAAGCTCTGCTGTAAATAAATAATAATATTGCATAAACTTTAAATTATTAACTGAAATGATAAAATAATTCAGGAAAAAAAAAGTTTTTCTAAAATTTATTCTTGTAAAAAAGTTTTTTCATCTGTTACCTTTGTCTGAAATATAAGTTCATGTAATTCACATTTTCAATAAAAGTAATTGATATATTAAAAGAAAGTTGAAATTAATTTTAAGAAAGAATAGTTAGTACGAAATCTTTTGAGATTTTGACGATGGAAAGATAAATGATTTCATTACAAAAATCTTCATACGTTTTGGAATGTGGTAAACAAAGATTGTTCAAACTACAGGTCATAAAATTCCATAAATTATACAGTTATTGAATATTTTAAACAGTCATGATAATAAATGAATTTAACAAATATTTTTCGTTACACCACATAACAAAATTTCGTAGTCTGTTTTTGATAGGGATAAATGGGTGGATGTATGTGAAGTGCGTGTGAGAGTATAGACTCCAAGAAGAAAAGTCTGTTGTCGAGGGCGCGCGTACCTGTCAGTATCGCGCAGGGATGCAGATCGAGCGGTCGTGGCGTTGTTATGAGTAGGAGTTGCTGGATTGCAGCGGTGGAGAGTAGGGCAAGATGTTGCCTTGATACGGGCTCTCAGTGCCAGGTACTGCTCATAGAACCTGCGCAACATGCATCCGTGCCATGCTCACTTATATTGGGACTCGACTCGACTTTATTTATCAATTTTAATGCATCCGAGAATGTCATGTATTGTACTCTTTTCAGATAAAATTTTTTAACGGGGCATACCTACTAAAAATGTATACGTAATAAATCATGTGATTAATCACATGCTAAATCATGGGTTTAATAACATGTTTTCTCGCATATTTTATCACATAAAAACACGTTATTTTCCATCTGTTAAATGAAGTTCTCTTTTTGAAATCGTTTGGCACGTAAATTAGTATGTTATTTGACATGTGAAAAATCATAAAATTTCAACTTTTTTATAAAACATTTTTTAGTTATCTTAAATCGTTGGTGATAGAGACTAGGTGATGCGATCCATAGTTTTTATCGTAAAAATATCGAATTTTGTATGGCTTGATATGTAGGTATCGTGGGTTATTAATGCCGAACTCCAGATGGTGCGCTCAAAGGTCTTATTTTTGCGTATAGATAATCATCGTACGTAATACAAGGATATAGGTTACTTAATTGGTTGAAAAAAGCACATTATTTGACAAGGAAAGTCACGTGCTTTTACATGAGATAAAACACGTGACAAAATATGTGATAAAATATGTTATTAAATATACGATTATAAGCATGTGATTAATTAAAAGATATGTCACGTGTATATTTTTAGTAGGAATTAATAAATAATGCTTAGATGCTTTATTGTTATAATTAAAACAGCAATGGTTGTCTATTTGGAAACTATATTCCATCTTAAATAAGTAAAATGAAATACTTTTATCGATTTCATAAAGTTGTATCAATTCTAAGAATTTTGCTAATTGACATTTTTTTATTTTTAATGGAGCTAAAAGCGAATATGATGTTAATAAATAAAATTAGGATTAAAATTTTAATATTACCAAAGTAGAATATTGTAAAGTTTAACTGTATTCCACAGCCTCTTAAAAAAACTCCCCTTTAAAAATGTGGCATAAAATTGAAAAATTTGTAATGACAATTAACATTATAATATATGATTTTACTAATATTTTACGTAGCAAAATACTTAATTTAGATTTTCGGACACTTAAAACTTTCAACTACATTAGACAATTACAATTCAATCTTTTTTCAAAGCGTTGTTTCTCTTTTATTTAGATAATATATTAATATTCTACTTTTATGTGCAAGTGATTATTCTGGATCATATTTTGCAGTGGATCTTTCATGTGCTTAGTGCAAAATTCGTTATTAAGCTTTATTGCAAAAACTCAAAAACACACACTTAAATCACTTTAAAGCTGCAAGCTCTCGTTCGAGATTGATTAATGATTAATAAATACTTTAACTTACTTTTCATCTGTTTCAAAACTGTGAGTTCTTCTGAGTACAACTTCTGGTTCTTCTGGAATTTTGACTGGAGAAGTCGGTGTTTTTATAACAGGTTTTTCACGTTCTTCAATTCCTGTAAAAAAAGAAATGAAAAGTTAAAATATTCCTCAAAAAGAAAAGGAAATAAAAATAAACATTAATAACTTAAACATAAAATAAATAAAAATACTAAGTAATTTCAAAATAATATAACACTTTTTAATACTTTATATACTATTGTTTAATATTCAACATTGTAATTATTTATATTTTAGAAATATAATGTAAAATATAAATATTAAACAAAATATGCACATTTAAGAGCTATTTCTTTTTTAATATAAAGGTTAAGATAATTTTGAAATTTCTAGAAAAAAACGTATAAATTAGGAAACAAAATCGATCTTGTCAGAAAATTCAAAAACCCACACAATTTTCATGAACTTTATATGTCCCTCGTTCGTTCTATTTTTGGTTTCGCTATATACTTTATACTCTATCAACTTTATGGAACCTATTTTATGTAAATTGAAAAAGTCACATATGTTATTTATTTTTTATAAATGATATGTATGGAAAATAAATAGATTTTCTCATAATTATATAGAAATTACCAATAATATATATTGTAATATATTCTCTCAAATCATTTTCATTATATTTTATATTAAAAGTAATTTAAAATTATAAAGAATCGCCTCATAGAAAGAACATTGAACTTTGCAAACTTACATAACAAATGGTTTAACTTTTGCAATAAATCAATCTGTAGTTTTAAAAACTTAGCAAGAAAAATAACCAGGATATAATTAAATGTATAATTCTTATTATATATTCCCTTTGTTTACTATCCTAAATAAATAATAAATAAAAAAGAAATACAAAATTTTTTCAAGTAATTAGAGATAGATTTGAGCTGTTAAAAAATAAAAGCGTCTCAAACTTTTATAAAGGTGAAATATAATTTATGACATCAACAAAAAATACAGTAAAAAAACATTGTATTAAAATACTTCCTCTAAAATAAGCCTTAAATAAGACTATAAACGATTAGAGCTTTAAAAAACGATACGAATATAGATGGAATGTACGCACTGGTAGACAGAGAATTGTTGGCAGCTTCTGCATCGAGGCCCCGATTCCTGAAGGAACTCGAGCGCCGCCACGAGGGCACGTTGCCCTCCTCGTTGTTCTCAGTCTGTTGCTTGGGCGGGGCCACGGGCGCTTGATTAGGAACTTTGTTCGCGTCCGGCGATGGCTGCGGACTATGCGTGGCTGTCTCTTCGCGGTTCACCCTATTTTTCTTTTCTGCAATTTCAAAACGAAAAAATGTCAGGCCTTATCTTATCGACGGCGACGTGCATCGATATAAATAAATATGTACAATTAGTCATGGACAAAACGTGTGTCTCTCAGAAAAAAGATTCAGACACAAAATACGAAAAAAAAGATGAGAGATCTTTTTTAAAGTGAAATAAAACATCGCTCTTTGTATCTAAATACACTATCAAAAGGTACTTAAATTAATTACTGATTTTAAATCCAATTCTACCTTTTTATAATGAAATTCTCAGGTATATAATTTTTTTTCATTTTATAAATATTCATAAAATTAAATGTACCTGTATAAACAAATCTTATTATAGCAGATAAAAAATTATACTTCTCCGTGTAAACATGAGAACGTTAGTTTATTCTTTCAAAACATAAAAAAACATCCTAATACTTAGGATTGCCAAATATGCGAACACTTTCTTTATTGTTTCATGTTTTTGAATTAAGTACTTTTAAATAAAATTTTTTCTATTCGTTTTTTTATCACATATTTATAATTAAAATTTTTACCCAAAATTAATGTTAGAAATTTTCAGTTTTTATTAATGTATTACACTATTTATTATTCTTTTAACTGGTAGTCGTTTAGATATAAAAACAGTAACTGCAGATTCTGAAATTTTATTTTTATTTTCAAAAAATATTGGAAAAATTAATAATTAGAACACTATCTAAAAGTACCTTTTGGATGTATGTAGATACTTGCCATAACTGCACAAAATAAATGAGGTCTTTCCTCATGTTGCACAATAAACATCATTAATATTCAACGTCAAACGATTCAGGAAACCAAAAGAACAACAAAAGTAAACAATAAAAAGAAAAAAACGGTGATTATTAACGACAAAGTTTCAAAAAACAAGTTGGCACAGAGCTCTGAGGAGGGAACAAAACTCACCATCGTCGGTAAGACAAGCAGAGTTGTTCGATCGATTTGATTTATTAGACTGATCAGAGCACGTGGAGGTGTGTGTATCTGAGCTAGTCTCAGATTCACTCTCACCCTCGCTCGCCTCCACGTCGGTATCAACTCCCTCTTCTAAATCCACGCAGCAGAGTTTAGGGAGAATTAAGATAAGAAAATATTATAGTAAAGTGTTGTTACGTAGCAGGAGGCGGTAATTTTTGTTGCCAAGCAGGAAAAGGAAGAAAAAATTTTGTATTCATATTATAAATCCCTAATATTAAAGACAAGCTTTGAAACTATTGAATTAAATTTAAGTTTTTTAATTGAATATAATGATGTTATATTTTAAGATTGAAAATCACTTTATATTCTTTAACAATATTTCTTCAATAGTACATTTATTTTAATAATATTGAAAAATAAAAAATTAAATATAAAATATTTCTGCTACTCTGTTTTACTGTTACATACTTGAATTAATATTAATTAACACATATTTATTAAGAGTGCGTTTAGAAATTTGTTACCTTAATTATTTTTTAGTTTTTAATGATATATTTTTCTCTCATTATGTACTGCAAATTTGATTCAATAAAAATTTAAACGTAAAAAGTACAAACAAATAAACAATTGTAAAAATGTAGTGTTTTATGATTCAATAATGTAAAATATTTGAAAAAAAAAATATATTAATAAATATTTTTGCAATAGTTTCAATTAAAGTCTTTGCCTAAGACTACTGAAGCTTCGCTAACTTAAAAAGTCAACTTACCGACGTCACTATTCGTTCCGACGCTTGACTCCTCTTTATCAGATTGAATTTCCAGTTCAACTTTCTTGACTTTGTTTGGCGTTTCTTCCTCGTACGTTTCCGTTCCTTCTTGATCAATAACTAAATTCTCCTTATTTGTTGATACACTAAAAAAAGTAAATTGAGAATAAGACATGATTTTATTAAATTAATATTTTTTAAATCTATTTTATTAAATTATTCTAGTAACTAACCGCTTCTTTGGTATCGCTGGTTGCTTGTTAATTATTTGTGGGTGGTCTTTTAATAAAACTTCCTGCTTCTTTTTCAGTTCCTCTAAAGCCTTGACGATATCAGGATCAGCTATATCAAATGCAGTCTGGCCCTAAATTTTAAATAAAATGTTATTATAAATAAAATATTACAAAAAATTTAACGGTAAAATTCTTGAGTTTTACGCGAAAATGCTATGTATATTAATTCATAAAATAAATTTGTCAATGTATGTGTTTACTCTGAATAAACTTTAAGCTTTCACACTTACAGCATAATTTTTAATATCCATATCACAGAAGTTCTCTACCAGAAGCTTGCAAGCCTCGATTTGGCCCCAGTGTGCTGCACCATGTAATGGTGTCCATCCATCGTTATCTCGCGCATTAACATCGCACCGAGCCTGCAGCAGGATGCTGAAAAAAGAGTATTATTAACTATTTAATTTATTACAAAATTGTACTTTCAGATGCACAATGTTTTAATTAATTATTGGTAATTTCACATGGTCGTTCTATTACATAACAACTAGGTACTCATTGTTAGACAAATATTTTTTATGTTAGAAAAAAATACATAAAAGAGCAACAGTTACTTTTCATCATACTGGGCCGAAAATACTATTTCTGCGTTTTTAGCTAAAAACTGTAGTGATATGTTTAGCGAAGATATAGTGAAACAAAAACTTTTTTACCAACTACTCTTGAATCGAATATTAATAACTAAACTGTATATAAACAATTCCGCGTTAAATTAGCAGTCTTCTAACTAATTCATATTTTTTATAATCTATTTTAGGCGTGTTTGACGATTTAAAGATCATTACTTCACTACCCCTTTTTGACCAAAAAAAAGGCCAAAATCAATTTATGGGTATTCAAAAGTATAATATATGTTGTGGGCAAGTGAATCTTTATGGCTTCATGTGGTTTCAGTACACGTCACTCATAATACGCCTTGTTCGATTCAGACTCGTACTGCAAATTCTTCACTTGGACAGAAAAAGTTCACTTTACGCTCTTGGTTAATAATGTATTATTTCACAGAGAAAAAAATTTTTTGAAATCAAATAAATATTTTCTTCAATAGTACTAAGACAATATTTATTTAATTTAAATAAATATTTATTTACACCTAACAAATAAAATTAT
>JAPYZA010000947.1:0-39370 GCA_030522685.1 Eupelmus azureus | reverse complement strand
CTTGGGTGATTTGCTGCCCTCGCTAAAGCTCGGGCAGCAAACTTCACCCGCGGGAATAAACACCTACTTTACTCCCTAGGTGCATAAATAACTATTATTTAATAATTTTAGAACTAATTTATAAATAATTCATACAATAGTAAAATAAAAGTATGAGCTAGTATTATGCTTTTTATAATATAACACAGTATTGGTAACAAAAATATTTTGATTTTTAATTAATTTTAATTAACTATTACTATCTATCAGTCTGCGAGATTGATTATTCGATGCACAGCACTATCTGTGTCACTTTGTAACTTTGAAGATAATTCTTCATAAAAATGTTCAGCACTTTTGTTTAAAAATGCTACTTTTACTGCCATTGCTCTTAATTGAACAAGATTTCTATTAAATTCCTCATAATCAGGTTTTGCTGCTAGAAAAGCTCGTTCTGAATCTGATAGTGAAGTTAAATCCAATGGCTGTGAAGATTCTTCTTTTTTATAACGTTTTAATAAATCCTGGCTACGTAATTTTCTTTTTGCGTAAACTTCTCGCCACTTGTGATCTTCTTGCTTTAAACTTTCTGTATATTTTTCTATATCAAATGATTTGGATTTAATTTCATTATGGAGTTTAATTTTTTTTGATTCCTGACTTATCTCTTCAGTAGGATTAGTAGTTTCAAAATCTATAAAATGAATAATAAATTATTTTTAATTATTTTTCAAATAAAAGTAATCCAAGTTCAAATATTTTAAATAACAAACCTTGATCAGAAGGTGCGATTGACTGTCTCGTAAAAACTGCCGATCTACGTTTGTTCACTTGTTTTTCAACCGACGAATTAAAAGAGTTTTCTGATGGTGCTGTATCCGGATTGTCCATTTTCAAGTGTAAGAAACTAAAAATGAATAAAAATAATACTAACAAAAAGTTATTTCATGACTTTCTTTAAACACACCAATCGTAAACAAAATTATGTCAGCTACAGTAGTTTGCCACTTGTGTTTCCACTGGTCTGGTGAAGTTTAACATGCTTTGTAGTAACGGCCTGGTAACGGCTTTAATATACTACACCAGAGCAAAGTCGCGGAAAATCCAGATGGCAGCAGCAATCAAGAGCATGCGGTACTTAGCAAATATTGGAGAGAGATTGTAGCTCTTGTTGGAAGCTGTGGCGCTATGTTTCTGGCTTTCTGCTTTAGTGCTTTCTCAGGCTTTCGAGAAAATTCCAAAAGAGCGAAGCCGGTCAAAATTTTCGAAAGAGCTCAGTTCTACGCAAAACAATCATTCACGCATGTATTGTTAGAATAGCTGGGGAAATTTTTCAGAAACGCTAGCAAGTGTCATTGATAGGACGTTGTTTGTGAATACACTGAAATTGTTGATAAGAATAGAGAAAATCTGCAAAAATGTCGACCCGATTAAACGAGGTAAGCTTTCTTCTATCATAGTCAATGCAAACACATTTGGATTTTTAGTAATATATATAATGAGATTAGGACCTGTACAAATAGAAATATGAAATTAATATACAAAATTGCAGAAATTTTTAATACCTTTTAACATTTTTTTTTATTAAGAAAATGATGATTATGGTATTTTTTTAGATTAAGTTGGATATTGATGATCTAACTTCTTTGGTGGAACATGCTTCTCGACAAAAATCTAAGGATATTTTGAATCTTGAAATAAGAAGATTACAAACAGAATTAATTGACCTTCAGAATCAGTTGGGTACAAATCAAGAAAACAAAGCATCAAAACCTGTAACTAATTCTGCACCAAAATGTTATGAAATCAAACTTAATAATTATGCATGGGATCAGACAAATGATTTTGTTAAAATATATGTCACGCTTAGCAATTCTCATACACTTCCCAAAGAAGCTGTATTTTGCAATTTCACAGAGAGATCTATGGACTTACATGTTCTAGGACTTGAAAATAAAAATTATGTCCTTTTAATTAACAATCTATATGATGATATCGATGAGAACAAAAGCTACGTTAAAGTTAAAACAGATTTGATTATAGTTTTCTTAGCAAAGAAATCAAGAAACAATTGGACATGTATTACCAGTGTTGAAAAAAGATTGAAGGAATCAAAAACTATGAAACCAAATATTTCAGATACTGATGATCCAAATGCTGGTTTATTGAATCTTATGAAGAAAATGTATAATGATGGTGATGATGAACTGAAGAAGACAATTGCAAAAGCATGGACTGAAAGTCAAGAAAAAAGAAGTAGTAATTTAGAAGGTTTATAATTTGAATAGTTTTCAGAAGTATTAATCAGATGATTCTAAAGATTTGGAGTGAATGCATTTATTAATTTTAAGAGATTTGTATGTAAGAGAATATAATTTTTTTCAAATACAATGAAATTTTTATTTATTAATAATACAATTTGAGTTATTACATATTCCTTTTTCGTGCAAAAACTTTTATTTTTCATATTTAATCATTGTTATATGTACTGAAAATTTCATAAGTATAAATTTACATTTTTAATTTCACATTAGTAATTATAAAAATAAAAATAAAATATACAAATATGTGGAATGTAAATATTACCTTAAAAAAGCTTGGCACTCTGAAAAACACATTCTTGCAAACTGATAAAAACACTTTATACAATGGCAAGTTAACTTAAAATTGTAACTTTAAAAATACATTAAAAAAGCAATTGCTTTACAACATTGTAGAAAGCTGTACAGTGCTTATTTTCTGGTTTAATTAATATTATTTTCTGTAGTTTTAAGATTACATGGTTCTGGTTATTTTAAGAATCATAAAAATAATTCTTAATTTTAAAAATCATTGGTACTTATGATTCTTGATTGGTTTTATCTTTGGTTTTTACTCACAAAGATTGATAATCACATTTTAAGAAAAAGTTTACAGTGAAATGTAAACTTTTACTTTGTTAAAATCAAGGAACTGAAGATTCTATACTTGTTCACTCTTGCGTAAATAATGTACAATAAATAGCATTGCATTTATACAATAAGCTACAATTTGTGCAAACATATGTATAGTATGCTTCACCACAATCTTTCGCAATTATTGGCTAGTTGTGCTCTGTACACAAGGTGCATTTTTAAATTTGCTTTGTTGAAATTGTATAACAATGTAAAATATCAGATCAACTGTCATCCACAGAATTTTGTCATTTTGAGGTTTACAAGATTGCTTAGATTCATGCAGGTAACAATAGTTTGAAAAAACGATTTACAGCAGTAGATTAAACATTCAAAACATATTATATTTAGATTTTTCATTAAAATCATTAAAAGTTCAATTTTTGAAAACTGTTAGGTTCAAAAACTAAAAATCAAGTTTTATAAAATGAATGAATGGAACATAAGGCACTTTCATTCGTTAATCATATTTGTTGTTTTTACTAAATTATTATTCAAATGATAAATCTTTTATCTCTTGATGATATTATGAACAAACAATAATAGTTTATTGTTCAACTAGGGAGGAAAATTGGCTTTTTCTAGCAAGGATGATTTTTGAGCACGAATTTTTTCAAAATTATTAAATTTTTTCAGTTTTTGAATTTTTTTAAATTTTTTGAATTTTTTCAGTTTTTGAATTTTTTCAAATTTTTCGAATTTTTTCAGTTTTTGAATTTTATCAAAAAATTTGAAAATATTTAATAATTTAATTTACAAAATGTTGACTATTTGCGAGTAGCGGGAGGTACAAGTTTTACCACCCGCTACATAGAAATATTCAACTTTCCATCCATTTCTCATGTACAAAAAAGGACCTTTTTCGTGCACGTGTTGAAAAAATTATTTTAACTAACATCAATTTTTATAATGAACTAACAAGATAAATAAGAAAAATGTTGCAGATTTGATTATTTGTATAAATTTAAAACGCCAAAAACATTTAAAAAGTATAATACATACAATTATTATTAAAATTGTTATATAAGATGATAGAAGATTTATCTTTAAATTTTATTTAGAGTTGTTTTATTAATATTTTTCATTTATAAATTAAAAATTGTTTTTAATAAATTGAGAAATTTAGTATATTGAAATCATTCATAAAAAACTTTTTGTAAAAACTAATAATTATTTTAAATAAATCTAAATCAGACTTTTTATAATTAAAATTAATTAATGAATAAATCAGTTGAATTTGAAATTGACAATTCAAGTTCGTAATCTTTAAAGAACAACAATAATTGTAAAAGTATTAATGAAGTTCATTAAATATAAGGATAAAATAAAGTAAAAGTATTTTAAAATTTATGTAATCTAAAAGTGTTAAATGAATCACTGAATCTCTTTAAAGAATAGTTTCTTATATAAAACTAATTAAATGGAAACCAGATTAGCTAGTTTTCTCATTGTTACCAGCAATCCAAGGCTGTACTAATCTCTGTTTTCTACCGTACATTTTCTTCCTTAGATGCTAATGACAACTGTATTTCCCGATTTGTTGAATGAAAAACTTGAGTCATCATTGATCTCGTTTTTTCCATTAAATCAGGAACATCTTTAACATCTAAACCTTCAGTTGAGATTGGCGGTAAAGCGGTAATTATCACACGGCCTAAAAAATTATATTTAGAAAAAAGAATCAGAATATTGTCAAAATAAAAGAGCATTCATTATATTACAATATAATTATTATACCTGCATCTAAACGTTTTTCTGATTTTGACATAAAATAGTAAGATGAATATACTACTGGTAATATTGGTAATTGAGCATTTATGGCAACATGGAAGGCACCCTTCTTAAAAGAGTGAATTTCACCAGTATTGCGCCTTGTACCTTCTGGGAATATCCATAGTTTTATCTAATAGGAGAAATAAAAATAGTAAATTAAAAAATCATTTTTAAATTTTAATAATAATTCAAATTGATAAATTAAATTACCTTATTTTCTTTTAAATTCTCAACAGCTGTATTAATAACAGATCTAGCTTTTTCAGAATTCATTCTATCAATGAAAATTAAACCACACAACCAAGCTGCCAAACCAAAAGGCCAAGCGTAGAAAATTTCCTTCTTAGCAACTACTGTGCATTTATCCATTACAGGCCAAAGATCAAACATTCCTAAAATATCGAGTGAACTTTGATGATTGGCTACTATAATGCAAGCACGCTCTTTTTCTAAATGTTCTCGACCTCTGATTTGCCATCTTATTCCTAGCAAATTGCTTACATGATGACATAAAGAAGAAGCCAATCTGAAAGCAAAAGTTATTTTAACACTTGAAATTGATTTATAATTTTATCTAGCTCAATGCTAGTTGAACTGAATACTTACAATAGATTCTTCACATTCTTAGGACGGAATGCCATAATAGGTATGAGTATGACTGCATTCATCATAACGTAGCCATAATAAACAAGAAATTTGAAATAGTAACGAAAGGTCCTACTAGTTTCATAGAGGAAGGGCAATATGAGTATAAATGCGACTAGCAATACTTCCAGCGAGAAAGACGATGCCATGTTTTCCAGTGTATGTCCTCAATTGAACTGTGATGTACAAAACACTATCCAGTAGCAACTAAACTAGCACTGATGCACACATACACTGGTCAAGTCCAGTCTCCTTTGTTAGTACATATCAGTAGGCCGTCCGCGTTGAACTAGTACTGCTGATAATGAGTATAATACAATATTGTATAAACAGACTGGATTACTGATTGATAAACAAGTCTCTTCCGCCCCGTTGCCTCCCGATCTCGATAAGGGAGCTCGCTCCAAAACCAATGCTACTGCCACGATGCTCGCTATTGTCCCCTCGGCTTATCATAATCGAACGTGATTGTCTAAAAAAGTAAAATAGATAGTTGAGTTGTTGAATGTGTGTAAAAGAGGCGGAGCGCCAATGCCGCAATTAACACTGTGCGCGGATGCCGCGCGTGCGGCACCCTATATATAGTCTCTATACGCTCCTTCAATTACAGCCGCAATAACCGCAGTCGGCGCAATTACCTAAAAGTATGTATAGATATGTTTGCGTACGTACGTGCCAGACTCGCCGCCAGATGCACTCTGCTCTCTTTCTCTATCGCTATCGGCGCCTCTGTTATTGTGCCGCCAGAGCCGGAGATTACGGAGCGTTCACCTCTGGCAGCAGGATCCTCCTAAGTCTTTCCCGGCGACTCTTCGATCGCATCGCGCGCGCTCCTATATCTCTCCCTTGTTCTCGGCGCGCGCGGGGGCAGAAAAAAAGAACGGCGGCGGCGGCGGCGGAGCCCGGCCAGAAAGCAGCATGCGCGCGCGCGCCAGCTCGTTATATACGTCCTATAGTGTCTATCTGTCCGCGCCCCCGCAGCTCTGTATACTGTGCTACAGCTGTCTCTAGCAGGCGTGCCCTTCTCCCTCTCCCCTCGGCCGCTCAGCGCCTTTGTTACTTATATTCCGGCCCCGCGTGGGCTCCAGCCTGCCTGCGCGAGATGTGCCTGTGTGTGAGCGAGGATTAGCGCGCGGATTTGCAGCTGCAGCTGCGGGGCTTTGTTTTCTTCCTGCCTGCTGCAGCCGTTGACGCGCGGATTAACGTACGTAAGCTGGAATTTATTTTTGCCTCTCTGTGCGTCAACGCTGAAAGCTCGGGATAGACGCACTTGATTTTCGTTTTGGAGATATTCAGGGAGCTTAATCGAAGTTTAGATCGAGCGAAATGCAGCGAAAGGAGTGCGCCGGTGCTGTTGCGGAGTCGGCTGAGGGACTGTACTAATGCAGTCTGTTGCTGCTCTCTGTCTCTGTGGGATAGGGCAGCCGCACAAGGCGCAGCCGCAATCCCGCCCGTGCGCACCGCCCGGACACTATGACAATGATGAATGCAGTCGCGGCCCTCGCGCTTTTACGAGCACTGTGGATTTTTAAATTTTTAAGATTCCGCGCTGCAGTAGCCGGAAATGTAGCTTTTGGAGTAAATGTATTTGCAGTGCGAGAATGAATAATGTCTTTTTTAGATTTCAAAGGAGTTATTGATGATTCAAGTTTTTGGAATTTTTTGCCTCAAGGTGACGGCAAACTTGTGTGTCTGGAAATTATGCAGATACAGGGACGGTTTGTAAGCCGGTGTATCTATATAGATGCATTCCAAAGCTATTCTGCGACGGAAGCATCAGGTTGTAAAGAACACTTTGCGTTAGCATACTGTGTATAGGCATGATCGATTGTTTCATCTTTAATAATTGCTTTACTTACATACATGGAAATTATAAAGTTGAAATTTAAAATCAATAAATTATAAATATTATAAAAAATAATTAAAAGTAGTTTTCAATTTCTGTATTATAGCAATGCAGTATTTGTAAATAAGTATATATAATAGCGAAATCTAGCCATACCCGCATTTTTTAATCGTTAACAGTCAATACTCGTACATTTATATATTAATTGAAAGATTGTAATTACGTGAATTCATATCACATAAATTCTATTTATTATTTTAGTATTATAGTAAGAAATAATCTAGATTATTCTATATCGGTTCTCAATCGGTTAATTCAGGTATATATCATCTACTATATATAGCTGAATTAGGCCGATAATATCTAGCGCATTAATCACGATATGCCCAATAATTTCGAGTAGTCCGATGATACCGACTTGATCTAATTTCAAGCTACTCAATCCTACCGGAAATCGTCACTTTGGAAATTAACAACTTTCATTTTATAAATTTTTTAAATCATAATTTGTATTAATATCTAAGTACGTTAAGGCAGCCAGCTTGAGATAAGTCTCTAAAAATAACTAAAATATTTTTTAAGTTTAGAAATAGTAAAAAATAATTTTGGTTAATTTAAAGTTTTTATACTTGCTTTATAGTATCGAAAATTGTTCAGTGTTAGAAATGTTGAATTTTGGTTTTTTTATCTGTTTATACACGAGTTTTTGAACCGACCGGTTGATTATCAATTTCTTATTTCTAGCTATAAAATGAGTCTTTAAGAGTATTATAGCATATTAAATATTACTTTACTTATAAAAATCAATAACAAATTAATAGACACATTTACATTCACTTTTAAATACATTATTAAGATTTTGAACATAAGTCGTATAACTATTAATTTGTTATTAATACTTTATAAATAGTAATCCATCTAAAGTCTTTAATACTACTCTCAAAGAATTTTAAGCCCAGTCAGATAAAAATTGATAAACCGGTCGGGTAAAAACCCGTGGTAAAAGAATATAAAAATTCAAAATTCAGAGCTTCAATGGGCAATATCAAAGATTTAGAGTACAATATGTAGACAACTCAAATGTACCAAAATGATAGTATATACATGTGCAAAAATCTAGATGAAATCAAAATTATGTTCTAATATTTTTAAAAGTAAAAAATATATTATTTTGTTAATTTAATTTAGGCTGAGCGTCTTAATATATAGTACATTTAATTATTATTAGTAAGTTCAATCCCGAAGGAAATTAAAAATGTTAACGAGTATGCATAAAAATTTTTTTATAATTTTTTATAATTCATACATATTTCCTTAAATTACAAAAAAAATGTATGTGCATTGTTTTTAGATTAATATACTTTTTTTCTTAATGTGCATATTAAGTATGTTATAATACAAGTATTAGGGTATGTAAATGTAAAAAACAAACAAAGTAATAGCGGTTTTAATAATCCGTGTGAGTCTGACGTCAGGATTACTGACTATATATAGATATTCTACGTAAAAAGCAAACGTGACGTTTCAACCCTTCAGATCTTTGCAAATAATTATTGAATCATTAAAATAAAAAATATGTATCTAATAATTATGAAAATCTACAAATAAAATAACAAATAAAATCTGCAAATAAAATCTAGAAATGGAATTTTTCATGCTAAATGCAAGTTGTAAAAAAATATAATTCAAAGGTCATAATAAGTGAAAATTTCTGTTATAAAACGTATAAAAATGTAAATAAATGTAAATGCCAATTTCAACCTTTACCACTGTAAATAGATGGTACATATATTTTTATTTTCGACACGGAAGTTTTGAGAAAATTTTAGAGTAATATTTTTTCTTTAATAGGTATACAAATTTCATGTCATACGTTTTTCTCAAAAATCTATTTTTTAAAAATTAAAATTTTTCTATAAATGGTCTTGAAAGGTTTTTAAAAATATTCATTAAAACCATTTTTCCTTTATATATATAATGTCGTTTAATGTATAATATTTAATATATAATATATTGGTCATCGTACTTATAAACATATTTATGTAGAAAAAAAATGTCGTTGTAAAGCAGTCTTTAAACTTTAAAACTCGAGATGTCACTAGAATATAATAAAAATATCTTAAAAACGTTCTATTTTTTATGATCTTTAATGTTTCAATTAAAATGTTGTATCTAATTTGTAGTCTGCTTTAATAAAACAACACGAATAGTCCTTAAAAAAATAAATTTAAAAACTCAACAGTCAAATAAAATTTGTAAAACTGCGGTTTTGATTAGTAGAAAAAAATCCGATATATATACAAGCATGAGCGCCGTCGGCCTCACCGTTAGCGGAGTAATAACATAAGTTCCCCTATTCCCCACTCCTTTATGCCCTTCAGCGAACGCGAGCAGCGAGCGCGGTTGCATTTTATCAAAACAGTGCGAGTCGAGTGACCGGCAAGGCAGCACGTTTTACTGTAACTAGGTATAATCTTGCCGCGTTTCCAGGAATTCAAACGCAGTAGCTCAAGTTTGGCAAGCGTTGTTCGCCCGACTCGCATACTTAAAATAAAGAGCCACTGTCCGTTTTTTTTGCGGAAAACGGTTTTTGAGTCGGCCGGTTAAAAAATATTTGTTTTTTCGTCAAAAGCCAAAAGGATATGGGCCGAAAACAAAGAGCCGGCTCTTTGAGAGGCTCCGAGAATACAAAGCTTTTGCCGTCATGACGAGAACCGGCTTTGTGCGATTGATAAGTGAAAGTAAGTGTTTTTTTTCCATAGAGACTTTAAAAGCAGGAACAACGGTTATTTAAGCGTTATTTAATTATTTAATTTAGCCGGTAAAGTTTTAACTCGGAGATTTTTGTTCAATTAGCACGTGGTTCTTTGTGTTTCGCGAATTGTTTATAGTTTAAGTTTCTTTGTCTTGAAGATAAGAGTGAGAAAAATGCCGGCGACATTGAATCAGGAAAAGATCAACGAAATTAAGACAATTATTAGGTCTTTACTGATTTCAAGTATCAAAACCGATGTCACGTTACAAAAGTTGAATGGCATGTATAGAGAAGAGGAAGGGACGAATATACCTTTCAGAGAGTTCAATTGTTCAAGTTTAATTGAATTTTTAAAATCCATTCCTGATACTGTAAGATTACAAACTAATAGAGAAGGTGAAATATGTCTTAAGCATGTGGATACTGCAAAGACTGTACATGTTAGTTCTCTAGTCTCCAGACAAAGAAAGCCAGTTCGTAAAGCTAAATCTGCTTACAGTTACAAACCTCGCCATAATTATTATCATTACATCAAACCGGTACAGCAACATTACAATCCTTCTTCGAAAAATGTTTTGTTTCAAGTTCTAGGAGAAATGAAAAATTCACCAACACGAAGAGGAGGTATTCGTAAATCTGAAGTTTTGTTCCAAGTTCGAGAACGACTTGGAAAGTATGGTTTATACACAATTCAGAATCTGACCACACATTTGTATGAACTTCAACACTTGTTATATGTACAAGAGGATTATATTTACTTCAAGGATGAACAATTTAAAACAGTTGAAAATTGCCAGCCATCTAAACCAACAATTCCAGTCAATAATTCTTTTGCTTTTCATAACAATAATCAAACAATAGAAGTGAAAAATAATCTTTATCAAAAAAATTTTTCTGATTTTAAGTATTCACAAAATACTTGTAATCAAATTGAACAAAATATTTGTACCAAAAATATTCAAAATTCTAATGGTGTGGTGATAAATAATTGTACTGAAAATCTGGAAAATAGTCATGCTAAGATTGAACAAAATTTTCATCAAGTTGAACAAAATTCTAATAATGCTGAACCAAACTCTAATATTGAAGAAATTAAAACTTCCAAAAGTATAGAACAAAATTCTAATATTCAAGATCAACAAGATTCACACTACATTGAGACAAATTCAATATCTGACTTAATCAAGGATAGAACTAAGATTCGTTTACAAAAATTAATAGAAAATCATCCTGAAGGAATTTGGTGTTCAGAGCTTCCAAGTATATACAAAAAAGAATATAAAATAGATTTAGAGTATAATGAACTAGGATTTAACAATATAACTGAATTTGTTGCTGCTTTACCAACAATCTTTCGAATTGTCGAACCACCAAATACAAATAGAATGATGGTCTTGGATGCAAGAAAAATAAATGGTTCCAGTAATCAAACAAAAACAATGGCTTCACTTTATAATTTTAATGATTACATAGCAAATGATCCTGAACCAATTCCTACTAGATTGGTGAATAAAAATTTATATAAATATATATTTAAATATTTGAAAACTACATTAAACATATTTAATCTTTTTCATTTTTCTTACAGTCATCTGGAGTATCACGGTTGTTAATTCCTGAAGGTGTCATGACTTTAAATGAAACTGCGGATCAAATAAGTGTTTCTTCTTTACTATTTGAGGAATACATTGAAGTTCTTATTTCTGAAATATTTACACCATCATTCTTTTGGATAATACTACGTCAAAATAAAAAAAAAAGAAAAACTATGATGAGTGAATTGGAGTAAGTTGAATATTATTAATTTTAAAAGTTATGTATTAGAAAAAAATTTCATCATCATTTCTTTTTCACAGTGAATTTTATAGACATCGAGACCTTGATGAGTATAAAATTCCACAAGTTATATTAGAGCCAGGATTAAATGTTGCTTGTGTTTATGCTAAAGTTTGGCACAGAGGCACAATAAGAAAAATTAAACCAGATGGATTTGTTGTTGTAGGTACAATTTTTACTCATTATCAAACACTGTAACTAAAAACTAATATTAAAATCATTAATATTTTTTAGATTTTCTTTTATGATTATGGAACAGTAAAGACTTACAATCCAAATGATTTGTACTTTTTACATAAAAAGTTTTCTGTTCTTCCTGCACAAGCAATAGCTTGTGGTTTACACAATGTAAAACCAATTGGAAGCAATGAGTGGCCACAAAAATCAGTTTCTAGATTTATTAGAAAAGTTTGGGATTTACCTTTGATTGCTATGATTAGCAGTGTCAATGAAGAAGTCAGTATTTTAATTTAAAATGTCAAAATATAGCATAAAACTTAATGAAATGCAATTTGTTGATAAAAAAAATATTGATTATTAAATTTTTTTTTATAGAATAACACAATGATGATAACTCTAACAGATACTAGTGATGATACAAGTGACTTGCACATAGGTGACTGGATGGTGGAAAATGAATTTGCAGAATGGGGCAAAATGGTTTGTATAAAAAATAACTTTATTATTCGATCCCTGCAAAATAAAGGCTGCAACCCAATGTCTTCTGATGTATCGAGCACTTCTCAAAATTCTATTAGTAACGAATCAATAATAGCTGCACTTAGAAAATACAGGGAACAATATTATAGTTCATCTGAGTGCTCATCACTTGACGAAACAATCTATGTATGCAACGATACAATTGAAGAAAAAAAAGATACTTCCTTTCAAAAACTTTTTAATCGTTATAAGCAGTTGCCAGTCACTCAAACAGTTACTTCTGTAAACACAAATAGAAGTGACGCTCACGAGAAAACACAAAATAATACTGAAATTCTTCAGCAAGATTTCAATAAATCATTGGAGGAACTGCCAAGTTTAATTACTTCGACTAACTTGGAAGCAACAAATGAAGATAAAGCAAATTCTTCTATTAAAAATAACGGATTAACGGTTTGTAGTAGTAACTCCAATGACGCGCTAAATGAAATTAATGATTTCCATAACATTTATTATGGTGGTCATGGACGAATGAAACCTATTGACTGGTCATTAGCAATGCGTGATATACCACCTCCGTCGCGTTGTAGTTCATTATTTGACCGCCTAAAAAGCTTAAAGATATAATTATAAACGTTGTATATATGGTTATAACTTTTTATCTAAACTAAATTTAAAAAAAATGATAACTCTGGATTCTAATCCATAAGACTTTAAAATATAATACTCATTCTGTTTATATCATAAAATAATTTAAATTTGAAATATTTATTTTATTTAATGACTACATAATATCAAATTATGTACTTAATATTATAGATTAACTTCTTTTATACTTAAGAACCAAATATGTAAAAAATATGCTGTAGTTTTTTAGTTTATTCCTTATAATTGTCACAATAGATCTTTAATTCATTTAAATTGAAAAGTGTAATATGTAAATCTTTTTATCGTTTCAATTTAAAGTTTTGTAGTTTTTGTTTATTTAAATTATTCAATCACATTTACTGGAATTTTTAATGGTATACATGCATTGATTTTGTTTTTAAAAGTGGACAGTAACAAAAGAGCTTTTTTATATTATTTTATAAGTACATAATTTAAAAATTATTGTGTTATATGTTTCCAATAAAATTTTTATTTTTGCTTTAATTAAATTATAAGTTATGAAAGTGGAAATGTGTATGTACGGTTTATTAGAGCTTTAAATATGATTTTAAAAAAGAGCAAAAACTAATGCTTATTTGCAAATTTTGGGAAAAATCTTACTTAATGTATCAAGATGTACCAAAATTGTGAGAAGGATGCGTTAAATATTGTATATTTTGTAATTTTATATTTTTAATAAAGAAATTAAGCATTGAAGTAAATGTCTTTTAATTAAGTTTAAACATCTCTTATACATTTACAAAAAGTGAGTATTTTTCCCAAAACCTATTGCTAATTTTTTTTTTATTTAAAATAACAGAATATTTTATTTTGTGAATATATAGGTAAGCAGTGTCCCAATCCATAAATTGTGTACATATGATGAATTAGAATTTCAAAAGTCAAAAGATGAAGAAAATATACAGGTTCAAGTGAATCATACAAGTACAAATAATTTAAATATTCAAACAAACGTTGAACCCGAGTGCAGCAGAGAGTCATGTCATAGTCCAAATTTGAGTTCTAACTATTTAGAATTTTCTAATCCATATGTTTCACCAAATGTTGCCAATTTAATTACAGAATATACGGGCTTAATAAAACAAACTAATACCATTGCTCAAGCAATTCTCTTGAATCAGGATAATACATTAGATGTTAATAATATAAGTTACCCAGATTCTAAAACCACAACAATCAATAGAGATGAAAATTCATATGATGTTACATTACCACTCTCAGAAACACTTAATAAGAAATTTACTGCAGATTTAAATAGTAACTTAAGTACTATAAAAGTGAATATTTCTGAAATGAACAATAACTATTTTGGATCTGAATTTTTAAAATGTGAATATGCAAAACCTAAATGTACAGACAATTTTGGAAAGAAATCATCACAATCATATCTAAATTCGACAAGTTTTGATTGCAAGTTAGGGCAAACGAAAAAAGTAAATTCCGAAAATGAATCCATGCAATCAGAACAATGTCCAAAACAAAGAGCCTCAGTAAATTCTATAAATTCATATCGATCAAATGTTGAATTTGAACCTATTTTAGAAAATGTGAATAATCACCATAAAGATATAGACAATGATTCAACATCTAGCAGTGATCCTTTTGGTGAAAACCATGGAACTCCATTCTATGAAATAAAAACTGATAGTAATTTGCCTAAATCAAATAATATTAAAATTAAATTTCCATTTGAATTTGCAAGTTTGCATATTAACAAATCAGAAAGTAGTAATAACACTGCAAATGGAATGAATAGTCAAAATTTTAACAAAACATTAAATAATACCGATGAAATAGATGAAGGCTATTACACAACAAGACCTTCAACTTCACAAACTTGCAGTAAATCATCATCATCAATTTCAAATGTTACATCAAGTATTCCTGATTATACTACGTTAAGTAAGAAAATAATTTATTAATCTTTTGTTATTTAAAATGAAAGAATCTGAATAGTAATTATTATATATGTTTGTATTATTTTAGATCTCAGTAGTCGATGTGATAACAAACTAGTTCACATTTTTCATTTAGACAATGAAGGTTGGATATGTGTAAATGAATTCATTGATGCATTTACTAATTTGAAAGATCCAAGAGTTTTGTTGAAGTTGCTCAAGTTCATTAATTATGAAGTAAATTTCAAATATTTAACTAGAGAAAAAGAACCTCAACTTTTCACTCAATTAGATAAGTAAGTAATTAATAATGAATTTTATGGTAAAGTTATCTAATGTAATGTATTTGTTTTCAAGGAGTTTATTCAAAATACCCCGTGAAGGAAGTAAAATTATAACCACAAGTTCTGACTTGACACTTTTGCCTTTGAAATCTATGCTACAAGTTTTGGTAAATTTGGATTTCTTAACTGGAAAGATATTGGATAAAGCAGTGCCATTAATGAAACAATGTAAAGAAAATGTTGAAGATGTATTATATGAAGAATTTAATAATAAAATACTTTATGATGCACTAGTACGTATAAAATAAAATTATTTTTAAAATAAAATACAAATTTAATTACATATTGTGTTAAAATTATATATTTTTATTTTTTCAGAATGTTATTGTGCAGTATAGAAAATTCAAGGTCTTGTGCAAATCATTGCAGCAATAATTTTTTTTTTATTATTTTTTGCTTTCTTATTTTATTGACAATTGAATACTGATATCAATGTGAAAAAATATGTTTCTTTTTAATTTTCTATTCCAAGTTCATGTAAATAGATGCTTGTTTATTTTTTAAATTCAAAGTGAAATAAAAAAAAACGTTGATAGCAATTATAAATTACGATATAAAATAATCGTAAGTGAGAATTAGTATTTTTGTATTGTTTATACGTATTAAATAAATATTTTTGATTAAATCATTTTGGTTTTGTTGAAAGTTAAATATTTAAATCCTAAGACAGTTTAGTTTTATATTCTCATGAAATATATAATTGATTTAAACTTTAATAAATTTATAATGTAAATTTATATAATTAGAAAAATCTTTTATATACACATTTTTATTTAGCATGCTTATTAAAGAAATAAATTATAAAAGTATTATGTACACGTATCTAATGCCTGTAGTATAGTAAATTAAATTGTTTGTAAAGTTTTTTTTAAGATGATTATTTATATATTTTACATAAAACTATACATTATCAGTCTAGAGCTTGTTTTACATAAGAAGCATTTCATATTTAGCGCTTACGAAAGTTGCGCGCGTCGCGTATTTAAACGCAGCGGACGTCCGGGAGAGTCGCGAGAGCGCGCAGACGACTAAATTCACCGTGGATTGATTCTTCAAAAAGTCAATCGTCGTTTGTCGCTCTCCAAATTTTGATTTACCAATAACAACACTAGCAAAATGGCTGGTGCTGATCCACCCGGTTCCGAGGATCTCAAAGGTCTGAGCAAAATTTTCAACAGTACAACGAATACAGGACGGGCGAA
Organism: Eupelmus azureus; assembly: GCA_030522685.1. NCBI lineage: Eukaryota > Metazoa > Arthropoda > Insecta > Hymenoptera > Eupelmidae > Eupelmus > Eupelmus azureus. The sequence goes on along the minus strand of JAPYZA010000947.1, from coordinate 22,830 downwards.
CGTAAGTATTTGGTGAACCTAACCTATACGATTTATTGTGTCTTGACTAAAAGTTAAATTATTTTTGTCAATAAATTGTGTCGCGTGCTTTTTTGTAGGTAGCGAAAGCCACGTACGCAGTTCTAGGCTTGATCATCGCATACAATGTTTTGAAGCCCAAGAGCAAAAAGTAGATATTTTATCATTTTAAGGTCGTCGAATTTTCAGAAAATATACGTCATTACATAATGATAAGCGTCAATATTCTGTATGAAAGAACGTTCTATTGACATGAAAAAGGTTAAATAAAGTATTAAAAAGCGAACTTTTGTTTTTCAAATTTTAGTAGTTTTTATTTTTTTTTTACCTTTCTCAAAATCATTTTATCAATCATTGCGTAAGTATGACTTCTCAGTTACAAAGTCTGATTCCTTCTTTATCGATTACAGCTACACTGCAAAATTGCCTAGGCTGTATGGATAACAGATTTTCATGCAAGCACCATTTCTTTTTTGTAACTCAAAACATTATTAAATAAAAAATGTTATACTATTTAACAAAAAGAACTCTTACTCCTTGTGATTTTCATATATTTTTAATGAGCATTATAATTAATACATTTTATTTATATTAACAACTGTTAAATTACATTTTTATTTTAATTAAAAATAATTTATAATTATAGTTTGGTCTTGTGAAACTTTTGGCTTTTGTAAAATTTATATATTTAATATTTATTTCGGTATATTAAATGGACGATATTTACAAATTTATATTTGAACGTTAGATTGTTTAATTGATTGCAACCTTAAAATCGTAATGTATACGCAAATAGCGATAATATAATATGTATTATTTAAATACATTGATTGTTTTAAATAAAAATCTTTTTCATTAAATAACAAATAAAAGGATTTTGATTAAGATAAATAAACAGCCTTGTAATAAGTGACACGTTTGTATAATTTTTGTTTCTTACAAACTATTTAAGATCTTTGACTCGCGCTAATATGAATTACAGACAATAACATTATGAATTATCAAAGATGAAAATTTGTAATGTAGGAAGCACGTTGAGTATGATGCATTACAGTCTCAGATAATTATATATTATTCCATTTCGCAATAAATGTTTATGTATATGTATAGTCATCTGGCAAATCTTATAAATTTATTTGAGAGATTATAATTCATGATTTGATTACCATTTATGATTTTATTAAACTCATGAGTTAGAAAAAATGTTGTTTCTTTCTTTTCGCATAAATTAAAAATAAAGTTATATCTCCAAATAAAAGTCTATTGTAATTGTCAATAAAATAAAATATTTGAAGAATTTAGAGCGCAAGAATAACAAGTCAATTTTAAAATATAGATTTTTTGAATAAAGAAAAAATATATTCTAAAAATTCAAAATTTTAAACGTAGCCCTCTTTATATAATGTTTTATTTTTACCAAAGGATGTGAAATGGACTTGGTTTCTCCATGCTTGGTTTCCCCTTCATTTATGCAATCGAATTTCGATTGCAATATAATACTTTCAAGAGCAATTTTTTTTAAAAGCATGGTAAATAAAATTAAAAATTAAAAATTTCACTTTGGTATTTTAAACTCTTTTTTATATTTATTGAAAATTATTTTAAAATATCCGAAAAAAAGAGATATATTTCATTTTACGTTAGTCACTGTATAATAATTAATTAATTTAAAATTTTGAGGATATGTAAAAATTGTTATAAAATAATTTTGAGTTTCATAAAAAAAACTATAAAAAAATGTAAATAGTTTCATACATTTCTACATGATTGTAATTTAAAATGGCAAATATATATTTATAATTTCCTATAATTTTTAAACTAAAAGTTCAGCAAAACTTTACAAATCTTGTATTACGAAGATCACTTGCTTATCTAAAGCTTTGAAATTTTTTCTCTTTGCGCATTAATAATTAAGTCGAAAAGAGAGCATAAAAGCTTGTATCGTATGTGTACTCACAAAGATCGATATAGCGCATATTAGTCATTCAATTTTGAAGTACTCTATAAAAGTGCAATGTAGTGAAAATCATACGCATCAAGGTCAAATATGTAATTTATATAGATATACACACTGATCCAAATGTGAAATCATTCGAAGTTTATTCATACATTTTTAAGTTCTACAACGGCCATCATCAGCATGCATTTATAGATTTATAGTAGTAAGTATATTTAACATCGCTCTTCGACGCTTTTCGAAGTAAAAAAGATGGGACATATAATTTAACGTCAACTGCACTTTTCATAGGGAGATCGAAAAAGGTCAAGGTAATAGAGAAAGATAGTTAAAGGATAAGAAAATGTTGGCCAATCTAAGGCACTTATTCGCGTTTCGATTTATTCGAAATAATGGTACTATGATGATTAGCCCTGTAAAGTACTAAATGAATGGCTGGATTTAATGAGAATTCAAAAGGATGTACTTTTATTCGTAAATTATTAAAATTTCTGACATTTTCATATTAACAATATTTTAACTTTCTTTTGTTTTAACTCCAGTGATTTATCTCGGCGTATTTGTTTAACCAAAATTTTTAATACGCGCATGAACACAAAGGCATGGATGATGAATCGATAGTAATAAATAAAAATATTTTTCGTGAATTCATATTTACAAAATTATTTAAGTATGTGAAACAAAAATTTGAAAATGTGCTCTGAGAAAATTTTATCAAAATGTATCAGAGTACATATAATCTGAAAATAATTTAGGCATATTTTATTAATCATCGCATTAAACTTTTCAATTTCTAATTAAGAAAATTAAAGATAATCTCTTTAGTTAGATAAAATTATAAAGCGTAATAGACTACAATAAAAAAATCATTTCTTTCCGTTAAAACAATGTTCTCTGAGTCCTAGTTTAAAATCATTTGCGAGGTCAACAATCCTTATCAATGACGATTCCCTCCAAAAAGTCGTACGTTGATCCTACGTCTCGGCGCTAAATGCAGAGAGGAGAAAGTCCATCGACCGTGCGTATTGTAATTCACAAACGACACATGTATATTTACATACATACAATTACGCGAGAGAAATTCGACAAAGACTTTCCAAAGTGTAAACGCTTATCGCTGACGTATTATATGTATATATGTTCTTATGGGACTGACAAGGTATAATCTGATGTAAAAATGACATCTAGTATATGTAAGCAGTGTCGATTCGATAATACTTGATTATTTATACAAGTTATAGGCAAGTTTCTCGATGAACAAAGTTTCTTTTATTCGTATTATTTATTTATTTCTTTTTTCTTCGTTTTTTTTTTTTGAAAAAATATTTTCATAAACAAAATATCATTAACAAGCATTCTAAATTCTATATAACAAATCAATAGTATAGATATATTTAATTTATATATTATTCGCTGTACATACAAGAGATAGATTGTTTGAGATATTCGTCAATATTGGTAAACCATTTATTAAAAATGAATCGCAGTATTTTTGACGATATGCGAACTTGTCAAAAAGCCATTCTGCTTAAATTCCGTGAAATACTGCGGCATGATTGAATAAAAGATAAAATTTATTCAGTCGTGACAAGTTATTCAAAAAATGTACAGGCAGGATATTACACTGGCATGTACCAATTTAATATATTACATTCAGTTCGTCAAATTATTGTAATATATGTATAATACTAGTTTTTAAAATTTAATCATTAAAAATTTTAGTTCCAGGGCCAGGAAAAAATGTGGCAAAATCTAATTTATTTACAAATTTTTAAAAGTACAAACTAAAATTATTTGTTCAAAAATTAGTTAATGAATCCAAATCATAAAACTTTTATGAATAATAATGACATACTATGAAAAATATATATTTTTTAAATGATTTGTCTACATAATTAAATTTGAAGTTTATTTTTTTTTAACGTAAGTTCACGGAACGGAACACTTTATAAATATTTTCATCTACACGGAGAAAATATATACTTACATAGAGTACTCGTTTCTAAAGTTAGCGATTAAGTCTCCAGTAACTTTTGTAATCTCGAGAATGATTTATTTGAAGTTACTAAAGTTTTTGAAGATTTTACACGATATATGTTTTGACTTTGGTAAAAACAGGCTTTTTACCTTTCTCTTTATATATAATACTGAAACGTAACACTGTTGCAATTATTATAGATAAGAGCTATATTTATTTTACAAAATTTATAAAGCTATTCTTGATCTAACTGAAATTATTTGCTATTTTCTTTAAAAGCGGCAAGGTATCATTTTCGTACAACCTTTGGTCTATATTGTTGTTTTGAATTTAAGATAAGTATTTTGTGTTTCACCCACTGTTAAATATGTAAACTTGAACAATTGGAACTTTAAATTACGTCTTTCTGCTAAAGGCGGAAAGTTGCTAGCTTTATATTTTAGTTTGAAATAATCTTTGGTTGCAATCGTTGTTTTTGATAGAGAAATAATGATATCATAATATCAAATTTTAAGAAATCTAATATTTCTTTAACAAAAATAATAAAATTATACTATTTTACAATACTGTTCATTTTAGATTGTGCATCGTGAAAATGTCAATGTTTCAAGAGATAAAAGTATGAATTTCCTATTTTTTTCCAAACCTGCATCGCTATCAATCCAAACTTCACTTTGCAAATAAGTCAAGACCAAATATCAAAATATATTAATCCATCCCTACGCGGTACCCACAACTAAGGGTGCATCACAGCGTGCAGCGCAATCGTCAAACTTTAATAATTGTGTACCACAAGCAAACACTGCACGGCATCAATGTAACTCGACAAACAGAGAGTATAACACAGACGCGTTTCCGCGGATTTCAATTTTCCAGAGTGATTTTCCGCGCAGATCAAAGATTGTCCGTCTCGGCTGTACAAGCTTCGACACCTTATCCGCAAGCTAAATCACTACATAGCCTGGACACTTTCTTCGCTCTTTTTCAAGCGCGTAACAAGAGCCAAGAGAAGTATATATATGCGTATAGCCTCAGGCCAACCGCTCGCAATACGACTTGTAGGAATAATAAAAAAAAAGCAGAGTCCAGCCGCACGGCGTTGATACGCACAAAAGAGCCGCGTTTTCACCCTACAAAATACGGCTTCGGCTGTACCTGAAACACTCGCGATATTCGAGCGCGCAAGACTGAAATTCGCCAAATGTCGACGCATTAAAGTAGAATATTCTGTCTTCTGAGCGCGCGAATATCGCAGCGGTGCGCCTAGAGCGCCGCGGCCTGTCAGCAGAAGGCCGTCTCGTCGAGGTTCGCCGTGCGGCTCTTCAGCTGCTGCTGCTGCTGCTGCTGCTGCTGCTGTTGCTGCTGATGATAATGATTGTGCGAGTTGCCCGAGCCGTTGTTGAAGTTGCCCCCGTTGTAGCCCGGCTTCGGCGAGGTCGGATAGTAGACGGAGGACCTCGCGGCGAAGCCGTTGTTACTCGGCCTGAGCGAGTCGTGATGATTGCTGTTGTGATGATGAAGCCGATGACTGCCGTGGAACCTGCGTATCGAGTTCCTCAGCTCGATGTTACTCATATTCGTGGCGATCGAGTCCTCGTTGGTCTGGAAGTCCGGACTGTCGGCCCGCGTGGGCCTGCCCATGCAGTCCAGGCCGGTGTCACCCGACACCCGGCAGAAGATCTTGAGGAAGATGCGCTTGAACTTGCGGCCGAAGATGACGTAGATGACGAAGTTGACGCCGCTGTTGAAGGTGACGAGGAGGTTGCCAGTCTGGATGAGCCAGCCCGGCGGGTTCACGTAGACGTTCTCGTAGACGTTGCTGACGAGGGGCAGGACGTTGCAGACCAGGAAGACGATCACCACGCAGAGCAGCATCGTGGCCAGGCCGATCTCGCGGCGCTGGTGGCGCGAGAGACGGCGCAGGTCGCGGTTCGCCTTCCGCACCTGTGTGCAAGCCCAGAGAATATTGCTTTGTTTATCGAGAGAGAGCTTTTTCGGGAGGATGCATAAGTGCTTTCGGGCTTTTTCGCTTAGTAAGGGATTAATGGTGGGGTAGTGATTGCGCGATTGGCTTTTCCCTCGGCTGGATCGTTGGGCGGAGAGGAAACCGATTGACTCATTGCGGGCTGGCATTTTTTAGTATGATTTGGCTGTCGGAAGCAGACTATTGACTTGCTGCACGTCCGTGCCAAAGATAATAGAGAACATTCCAAATTAAGAGGGCTGGGGGTAAAAATAAACATCTGTTTTTTCCGAATTCTTTTGAAACGAAGGAATTACGTTCGAAGGAGCCGGACTAGCCCTCGTATTATTCTTGTTACTATTGTTTATATAACTTTAGCAGCCGGTGCGGATCGATGCTGCGCGCGCGTGTTTACGCTGCGAATTGAAATTCGAAATCAGAGCTCGCGGTAGGAGATACGAATTAGCCAAAGAAACTAGCTGCGGGCTTGCGTCTTTGGCTCTAGGTAATTGGATGGAAAGTTGGATATTGCGAGAGAGAGGCAGTGCTCCAGCGGCACGCGAAAAACTTAATCGACGTGCGCGGGCGCGGGCTGCGCTAGGCGAACGAGATAAATTACATTTGGAGAACGAGAATTCATCATTCTAACGTCGGATCACGCATGTGGAGAATAGGAAAATAACGTCAACGAATTAATCAGATTTAGCGTGCTGCGGTGATGCGAGGATTGTGCGCAGAAGCTCAAAGAAAGCGCTACTTCTTCCAAAGAGAATCGATAAAGCCTCGTAACTTTCTTCGGCTCGCGGATATAAAAAGGACTATAAAGTTAAAAATATACCCGAAACTATGTTGTAGTTTGAGAGCCAGTGGAAACGCGGTTGTCTCGTTCGCTTTTCACGACGAGAGCAAATTTTTTTAACGACGCTCTTAAAAATTGTGATAAATTAGGGCTAAAGCGACGGCACTTGTAAATAATCAGGCGCGTCAAGTGAATAAGCGGCCGGGGAATGCGGTGGCGGGAGCGTTTAAAAAAAAGCACTATTTTTAGAAGTGTTTTTACGGACGACAGCTAAATCCCGGGGGGCTTCTGAGCAGCTGAAAAATGCTTCTTTCAAATCCTTTAATAACGCTTTAAAACTCCTCGTAACGCGCGAGTAAATAAAACGGGTCGCGCTTGACTCCTACGGTCGCTTGGCCTGACTTAACCGAGCATTTAAATGAAAATGCCGCGCGTAAATCAATTGCAATGACTAATTAAATAAAGACACCCGTTGCATTCGATTCGTTACACAAAATAATCGAGCCGTACATCTCCAGCATAAAACTTTCCGACATTGTATAACTATAGACATTTTTATCGATATACACAAACGATAAGCACGCGGCCAAACGACCTTTCGCGTTTCCTCGGCGCTCAATTGAAAAACGACGCCTCGAATTTACAATGCACATCGCGCGCAGGTATTTTCCTCTCGCTAAGAGAGAGAGAGCTGTACTCACCCTCTTGTAAATGGCGACGTTAAAAATAACGAGGGCCACGAAGGGGAAGGCGTAGTAGACGAAAAAGTAGGACCAGTGCACGTAGATGGCGATGTAGAGCTTATCCTCGCGCAGGTCCGTCGGCGAGATGCAGAACACCGTGACGTTGTACTTCCAGTGCACCTCCTCCCTCAGCTGCACCTCCCACAGCCTGCAAACCGAGCGGACAAATGTTTATGGCTGAGTATATGGTAATGACACGCCGCTAGTTTTTTATTTACATATATACACGGCTGCGTGGGGAAAAGAAATTTACGATGTAATAACGGCTGAATGACCGAGGCGCGTTAATGAACGACGTCGGCTGAAAATTTGGAATTTTCGCGCGAAGCCATAACGCTCCATCATTGGCCGGCGCTATTAACGTCGTCCAGCCGTCCATAAGAAATATACGGCGAGATCTGCCGGATATATCGCGCCGGGGCCAATCAAACTTTATATACGCGGCGGGAAAAAACACTGGCTCCTGCGCAGTTATAAAAAATTATCGTTTCATCAGCATTTTTACGCCGCTCGATTTATGATGAGGAATTGGCCGTTAAGCTCTCTAACGCGCGGGGCTGTTGAGTGGAGTGCCGGTAAAAAATAAGAGATCGCCGGGATTTCGGCGGAAGCGGAGGAAATAACAGATGCCGAAGGAGCATCGCCGAGCGAATTTACAATATTCCGCGCGAATCTGTCAATGGCGAGCCGCTAAGTTTGCCGCTACATATTTCACGATCGCGCGGCAACTTTCCCATCTACTGGAGAAATTCCCGAAACTTTAATTAAAAAAACTTTGCCCCGCGCGTTGTTTACCCGATCAAAACCGCCTCGCACGCAAACTGCAGCCTCTATTCATCTTCCTTTAAAAAAGAGAGAGGGAGAAAAAAGGCAAAAGCAGCGCGTCAATTCTAATTGGCTGAATTCGCGCGCGCGTTTCCAGCTGTCAATCGGCCTAGCCGCGCGCGAGTGAAATACTGCTCCCGCTTGCGCGCGCGCTCGTCTCGCAGAGCCAGCAGCAATAACGTACGGACCTTTTATTTCCTTATATACGCGGACTCGCGCCGGCTCAGCGGAAATCTTGGGCTTCGGGGAAATAAATCTTTGGAATCGCTGCGCGCACTGCAGCCTAGAGAGCCAGAGAGGGAAAAAAACATATATTTATCTCGCTGGAATCGTGCGAAGAGAGCCCGGGGCGAAGTACGGTAATAGCGGGGCCGATAAATATTGACTCGCGCATTACGTAATGGGGCGCGTGCAGGGGGGAGACTGTAAGAGCTGCCCCCAAAAAAATGCCCACTTTACGAGTGTTCCGTGGAACACGCGCTCGCTGCTGGCTTTATTCTATCGCGCGGGTGGCTTTAGGTAAACGTGGGGGCTGGTGTGTGCATGCGGGCTGCGTGTAGAGCTGCGGTGATTGTAGCTGCGCTTTTTGCGGATTTTCATCGGACGGTTTATGCTGAGAATTTTTTTATCAATTAAGAGGTATTTACGGCCCTTTTGGTTTTAGATAAGGGAAGTTAATTATACGTAAATAGGTGACTGGCTGTGTGCGTTTTAGTTAGAATTATATTCCGAAGCTGTAAATTATCAAAATTTATTGGAACATGTAATAAAAATGATGTTCTAGTTCTCCCTAGGCGCATAAAACGGTATATCGAGAGAATATTCCCCATCATTTGGTTTTCAAAGTAGGTAATCCACTCGTGAGATATGCAACACGTCCGAGTAATATCGTTCAACAAATAGCCGGCCTCGACAATATAAACATCACAGCATCCCCTACAGCTAATTTTCCACTTTTCTCTCATCAAAATAAAAAACTGCCTCGATCCTCCACGCAGTTCATTACAGCAAGTGAAAACAGACGGTCACGGTAAGGCTCAAGCCAGTATACTCACTTGGGCAGGTTATACAATATAGACAGCAGAGCTATGAGAAGTAAAGCAGTGCGGGCTCTGCCGTAGGTACAGAGCGACCTCGCTTTTAGCGGATGACAAACGGCGACGTAGCGCTCCATCGTGACTGTGAGGGTTATGTAGACAGTGGCCATCTGGGCGGTCGTCGAGAGCGGATACAGGTAGCGCACTATCTTCGGGTAGACGAAGAACTTGTAGTGGAAGAGGTAGCCGGTGTAGGCGTAGATGCCCGGCAGACCGTAAACCAGTACCTGAAACATAAGAGATTTTCCCTTCATTTTTCGTTTTATTTGTTTAGCAGTGCGCACGGGGACAAAGTCATGCGCGAAGCGAAATCTGCGGTTTCGCGGCGCCAATAGTTATTTATTGGATCTATAAAGCCAGAGAGCCGTAAAGCACGACGATACGTATAAAAGTAGAAAAGAGGCAGTACAGGGCTTATACGGGCGCGTTTCGCGTGGATATTGCTTACATTGCTTTCCGGGTTAACCGTGCCTCGGAATCAAATCCAATTTTAGCGTTTACAGTGGCTGTTAACAATTGTTGCTGTCGTCAAATTACCTTGCGCGTTAAGGGCTGCGAATGTTTATCGAGCGAATTCAGTGGCTCTGAATAGTCCGGAATTTGTTGCTCGCCGTTTAATCCTCACTGTATTGTGTTTAACGAAAGATATCGAATTCGGGATATCATTCGCAGTTATTTGATTAAAATGTAAAGCATTTTCTGTATGCCATTGAATACAAATTAATTTTTGTTCAAATAATGTATATTAGCGAATGAGAGAAACTGGAGCGGACTGCACAGTGGAAAATTCGTTTGAATTTGCGAGTAAAACAGGATGATTGTAATAATAATAATAACAATGTAAATGGCTAAAAATGAGCTGCTCACAATGTACGTAATACCATTTTGTTTAATTAAAATTATTGTAATACATATGAAATTTTCCCCAAAATTACGCTCATCGTATGCTTCCTTAAATAAAACCCACTCAAAGCAGTCCAATTTTCGTCCAGCAAAGCTCTTTGCCTTAATAGCACCTTAAAAGACACTACATCAGAACGACGAGAGAGAAAAAGCTTTGATTCACGCTTACACCGCGCAGCGAAAAAGATAGAATCAAAAGCAGGCATAAATCGCGATAACAGGTAGATATAATGTGACGCAGCTGCGTAGAAGTAGAGTATAGACTCGACATCAGCAGTACACATAGCTCAGATATATGTCCGCATAGATCCGAGATTTTATTATACGCCATAGCGAAGTAAGTGGCGTGATGGCCGGCCGATTATCGCTCCGCTAAGATCGCAGCCTCCCCTTGTTGAGCTCCTGCACCTTCAAGGACTGACGGCAGGGGTGTAATTGGTTTTTTTCGGGAAATTTACAGATATAGAGGGGCGGAAAGACTGACCGCATCCTTGGAGCCGTTGTGTCCTTGGCGAAGGGTCGTTCGCACGTAGGGAATTAAGTCGGCCGTAATAAAAACGATCTCCGATGATTATTTACGTGGGACGCGCCGCTGCTGTTGCGTTCCATATGCGTCGCTGATATAGGACAATGGCATCCGGTACGAGTGAAAGGAGCGGCTCTTCGTTTTATTTGTTTACAGGCTGAGTAAAGTCCGAGTTGGAAAATGGAGAAAACAGCCGCAGGGGGAGCTGTGAAAAACACGATAAAATTTATCGCGATAACGCAGGGGGTAGGTGTTGTGTATACGTATATCCTCTGGTGCGCGCGAACTAAGGTGGATGTGAGCCGCGCTGCAAGACGCGCCGCGTCGCATTGATTTTGATATGCATCTATTTTCGCCCTTCACGCAAGCGCTCGCGTACTTATCTCGCGAATGTATGTCGCCGCGGAAATCGAGCGTATTTTCCTCGACTTTTCCTCCGGCGCGAGTTTCGTCCTCGGGAAAAAATTCATGTATATTTACGAGAGTTCGTAACAAAAGTTCCTTTGCTTACGAAAAAATTCGAAACTCGCTGCTTGGCAAAGCTCGCAGCGAGAAACGAGAAAGATACACTCGGGCGACGAAATCTGGCTTCATTACAAACAGATGAAAGCCCTAAATTTCCGAAATTGGCCATTCGACGCCGGCAATCCCCGGCGCAGATAAGCAAATTACGAGCGGCCCGCGCCTTCTTAAATACCCGGCGCGTATCTATATACACTAGCGGCAAACGGCTCATCAAGCCGGGCGCTGGCTGCATTAGGCCAGAGCGGCCTATAACGCCTTAACTAGCCCCGAGCGAGCGTTTCTCCTTACCGAGGAAAGATACGCTTCGGAAGTCCATTTTCCCGCGAGATGGAGAAGAAAGCCGTTCGAGCTCACGTATATACGCTCACATATCGGGCCGCGACTTGGAGATATCGACTGAGAGAGAGGGGAAAATGGAGCTAGGATAACGCGGAACTGGAGCTCGGGAGCGGATAGTCCAAGTAGAAGACTGCCGGCTACGGTCAGACGCAAGAGTAACAGCTTTTACGTGCGTGCGCGCGCTAAGGAACGTTTCGGAATTTTCTATGATATTTCTTCTATTTTCCTGATTGCTTCTGCAGGATTTTACGCTCGCCGAGGGATTTTCATTGGCTGCGGTGAATGTCGGTTGGAAATGTTATTTTTTTAAAGCTAATGTTGCTGGGATGGAGACGGGTTGATGCCGAAAGGGGCATTAATTACTTTAAGGATAATCCTTTTGACGTGACCGATAATAGGATATTTATGGCTCAAGACTTATGTGCGGATTAATCTGTTCTTGTAAAATTTTCTCATCAATATTGATTAGGACGTATGAACGGGGTATTGAGTATCTTAGGCTCGAATAAATTCGAATAAGCTTCCATACATGGGATTATTATGAAAATAAAATCTACATTACAATACGTTTATTCTTTGAAATTGGAGTGTAGAAAAAGATCGCATTTCTCTTTTATAAGTTTTATGCTTTTTAGAAGAAAAGTACGGATAGTATATTTAAAGGTACTAGTACTATTACATTACAGATATCTTCAATTAGGAAGCTCAATATTAAAGTATTGTAATCGGACTATCGGGATTAGCCGCAGTTATGAACAATATAAAGCGATTTAGATCTTTGTTAATATTAATTGATAACTACAAGTAAATAAAGCGATTAAATTAAAGCCTTTAACTCTATTGCCGATACATGTAACAAAACGAAACTTCCATCAATAATATGTTTACTAAGCAAACAAAATAAAATAAGCAAAAAGTGAACAACAATTTTGGACACTCGCACGGTTCCAAAAAGTTTTCATAGCGACCCGTCAACACTAAGGCAGCGCAAAGAGCCGGCCAACAGCTGTCAACCCAAATAAACTGCAAACCGAGACTGCACCGACCGACAAACCTGCACTTATCACAGAGCCTCGTCTCTTTCCGTAACAAAAAACCCGCCCGTACCGCGAGCAAGAATTCATTATTGCTGGCTCTGGCGCGCGGGGAAGAAAGCAGCGCGGGCTCAGGCATGATTAAAGGGCGAAACGTGAGCGGCCGGAGCTTAGCGCGCGCTCATTGAAGGTAGATGCGCGCGCTGGCGCGGGCAAGTAATCTAGCAATAACGATAACTTAGATAAACGCCGCGCGCCGCGCTCCAACTTGTCTCGGGGCAAATCCCTCTTCTTGCTCCCGCCCCGTCCATGTGTGTCGAAATATTTTTTAAGCGCACTTGAGAGGCAGGCCTGTTTATTGGGATGTACGAGCCTATGTGGGATTAGCGCTTATTTATTGGCCGTCCCGAGCGCGTTACAGATGTTTCAAGGCTGACGCGCGCCGGGAGCGGGCTTTTTTCCCTTTCACTGCTCCGAGCGAGGAGCCGAAGGCTGGAATTGACTGGGATAATGGAGATTATTACATTCTTATTACTGCGCTGGGTTTTGGGAGGTTGAGTTATTATTGAGAGCTTGGTAAATATTTGGTGAAAAGAATGTATAAATCGGTATTGAAAGTTTTGTATATTTAGTTTTTGATAAGAAGCACTGATTAGACTTCGAGAGTGAAATTGCAGCGATCGTTGCATTTTATCATTAGCGAGTAATCTTCACGCTTTCATATCAAGTTTTACTCAATATTTATCAAAAATGAAGAAAAACCAGATAAGAAAGTTCAATATCAAAACTACTTTGAATTCATTTTCACACAAGTATCCTCAAACAAAGAATTCAAAAAAACAGTTTTAATCGTTATCAACTCTCGTCAAGCATACCCTCACACGCTTCCCAACTTGAAAAATCATCACGCTCTCACACAAGTAAAACATTCCAACCCGTTCGTCCAACTATCTGCAAGGTGGCGCTTCGGTATCGGAAAATACCAAATAATCTCGCGCCAGTCGTGCGTGCAGACGCAGCTCCAAGGGTCAGCTCTAGCCGCGTACACAACACCCATATACACACAGAGCCGCGAGTTCTTTCATCCGTCAATCAAGCCAGCAGCGCACTTACAGCCGACAACAAAAGCCACGCCATGAAATTGTTAGGGACAATTCTCTCCATTGGATTAGCGATGCTGATAATCTGCCTGGCGTCCAACCCAGCGGTACGTAAACCACAATTACACGTTTATACTCCGCGGCCGAATTACGAGCGGAACACGTGTTTAATAATCGTAACCGTAGTGAAGTTAATATCTATCCGAGCTCTATTTATAAACTCCCTCTCCGTTTAGATAGCCGAGGCGGTGGCGGCCGACGAGAAGACGTCTGCGGATCTTGGGTGGCAGAAGCGAGCTCTGCTCTTCGATGACGATGCTGTTTCGGAAGAGGAGAGAAGAGAGCTCATGATGAGCGGCAGAAGCTCGGCGAGCGGATTGCGATGCGCGCTTGGCGTCTATCGAGCGGTTCTACTGCTTTGTGGTCTTTGTTTGATGAGAAAGTTGTTGTAAAGGGATTTGCGACGCGTTTTAATTAAGGTTGGATTAAACGCAGATTTTGGCGAGAAATTTCGTGTTCTTGTTCTTGCTTTAATAACCTAGTGTGATATTGCATTTTGAGAGTTTATTACATTTCGCTGTTTACAGAGACGTAATGGCGAAATTTAATAACGAATTTAATAATCGGCTATTGTCCTAGTGCGTTTCAACAGAACAATTTTCATTAGTATTGTCGAGCGCGACTCTGCGCTCTTTGACGTATTTAAAGATTCCCTTTATTGCTTTGTCGAGGATGTTTTTCAGCTAATCGGCTTACAAAGCTCGCTCTCGCTCGTGTGAACTGCACGCCAGCCTCTCAAAGCAATATCTCTTAAGGGACTAAATCCCGAGCTACTTCCTTCTGTACGACTTACACTAAATAATGAGCGTAGTATACTGCGGTACTACTTACACTCTGGTACCTTTGCTTTGTTATCTACGTCAGAGGTAATTTAAATTCACTATAAGAAGCCATCAAATTTGTTTTTTCAAATTAACGAACTCGGGGAGCTTTTGTGTTTATGCCATGAAATCGCCGGATTTCCCAGTACGTAAAGCAATAAATTTTTACTCTCAATCTATTTTGCGAAAAGGGCCACATAAAATCTAACAATTTTTTATTACCCAGAATCAACAAAGCATAAAGTTATGAAAGTTGTCGCTTTTTATTGCAGAAAGATAGCCGGAGCCAGATTGCGCAAGTTATATATAAAAGAAAAAGAAAAAAACCGAGATCCGAGGGAGGAATCGAAAAGACGCGCCGAGAGACGTAAATCTAATGTATTTTCGCGGCTGATCGCCGGGACTTTAATCTTGTCGAACGTGCTCGAAACAATAGCTTGTTGTCGGGCCGGCGGAAAAGAGAAAAAGCCGGGGAAAGAGCAAAGAACAAACCCTCGGGGCGAACGATCCTCTCCTCTGCCTTTTTTTTTTGCCCCCTTCGCCTCGACTTTTACGACTGCAAGCAGATATCTGCGGGCCCTACAGGACAGACGTTCGAGTCGCCGAACTCGATGTAGACGCAACGACGCAGCGAAAGCAGGAGAAAGAAAGCTAGCGAAGGCTAGATCCATCACTATCAACTTATACCACTTCTCGCGAAATTGCCTGTAAATAAAACTGCTTCTGTTTACTATCAGCACCCTTCGCGTGTGCATACCTGAGGACAAGCTTTTGTCTTTGCTTCTTTTATTCATTTCGCAAAGCGGCGCGATGGTTAAAGTTTGCCACAGTGAAATGGAATTGTGAAGTTATGAAGGGCCGCAATACAGTTACTTGGATGGCAAGTTTGGAGCTCGATATAACGAGGCGAGGATTAAGTTTTGCTCTATTATAACGGCCTGACTCGTGAATCCAGCGCGCGGCTGGAATAAAACTTGGACGCATCAGGTGCAAACTCAATTAAGCTAGGCGACCGAGTATAGAGCAACTTGTAACGGCTGCCGCTGTAGCTATGCGAAAAGATTTTAAATGCAAATTCGTCGACGAATGGCCCGGCGAGCTGCTTTCGCTCCACATAAATTAAAGCCGGCCTTTAGGATTCGCAAATTAAAAGCGCTAAATACGTTGGCGACAATGGCCGATTGTTTTGCGATTTTACGATCTAGTTAAGTTTATTAAACTCGCTCGTATATTTGAAATCGTTATTGGGGATTTGCGTAAACAATCAATACGGCCTTTACGATACATTAACTTTTGACTCGCTTAATTATTTAGTGCGCGCGTAAATTCGCGTTCTTTTCTTTGATTGCGAATTAAATTCAGTTGTGCAAATATGTTTAGCGAAAAATCGATGTGGATTCAATTTTGTCGCAGATTTTGTACAGCCATAAACTATGCTTTTATGACGATGTACCCAGAAACTTTTTAACTTTTAAATTTGTCTCTCGCCTCCGCGAGAAAATAAACTTCTGGGTTTTTTTATCGCGTCCATACTTTTGCTGCGCGACGAATAAAAATGTTAGAGTTTAAACTGTTTTTGCAATTAGCTAAATAAATCTTTTTCTCTCCGCTGAATTTTGCATCGAATTAAAAAAGCAGTAAGCTCATTCTGTGAAAAACTTTATTAAAAATGTTAAAAGCTAAATTTTCCACTCGGTTAGGCGCCCATTCTTTTAATCAATGAAAATTCCATCCGAGCGTTTTCCAAAGAAGGGAAAGAATTCGCGGACAAAAATAAAATAAAGTACCGGCGTCTAGCGCAAAGATACAATCGAGCCGAAAAAATCGTACAAGCGAACGTTTGGCGAACTAGCCGCCACCATTCATTTAGCCCCCGGTCATTACAGTAACAATAAGCCGGCGTCTAAACAATAACGGCCGGCTCGGCCAAAATAAAGGAATAAAAAGCCATTAGCCACGCGCGCAGTCCTCCTCCGCGACGAAATAGATTTTCCCGGGGTAAACTCGCTCCAAGCCCGGAATTTTCATTCGCGCTAGCTCGCCCGAGATCGAGATTAAAGATAACCCCGACGGAGCCGGGGGGTTATAAAGGACGGTCTTACGCTGCTCTGCGCGCAGCCCGGGTAAATTTAAAATTCTTTAGTTTTAAGAGATAAAGGCCAAAAACGGAAGCGGGATTTCACTTACGGATAAGAGAATGAGCACGGTGTCGCAGGTGGCGAGGCCGATGAGCAGGTAGTTGATGGACGACTTCATCTGGGGCCTGGACAGCACGATTATCGAGATGGTGTTGCCCAGAATGCCCAGCAGGCTTATCAGATTCAGCAGCAGCCCGTAGATCATGAACTCCAGGAAGCCGTCGGTCACCTCGACGTTGCACTCCTGCGGCACCGCCGGCACCCGTCTGACGCTGGGTAGTAGCGTCGTCGTCGTCCAGTTGGCCAGCAGGCTCGACTCGTTGTCCCAGACATAGTCGAGGCCGCCGCCGCCGCTCCAGTTGGCGATCGCCGGCAGCTCCGTCGCTGCGTAGTCCGGAGTCATCGCCGCTTTTCTCTAGGCTTCCACGGAGAGACGCCGACGATGCACTGGGGACACACATATAGCAAGGTACTTTAGCGGCGCATACCCAACGGGCCACTCGACTCTGCGAGCGCGTCTGTTGTTGGACTCTCCCCCTCCCCCCACGCCTTCTTTTTTTCGGGGATAGAGCTTAACGAGAAGAACAGCCGCCGCTGCTGCTCCCTTTTTTCTCACGATGTTTACGCAAAGTTGTTTTTGCGAGAGAGCTGAGTGCGCGCGAACCGCCTTTTCTTTTTGGCCTTTCGTTTCGCGCCCGCGCAGCGCTCTATGAATGGACGGCGGCGAGCTTTTTCGTTGTTTTTGCGAAGGCCGCGCGCGCAAAGTGCGTCTTGAAAATTGCACTCGAGGCGCGAGGGGAGAGAGTAAGGAAGAGAAAGAGGGAGTTTCTTGCGTGTTGATTTTATCGGTGAAAATTTCAAGGGGCCTTTCAAAGCTGGACGTTATTGAGTGCCCGCTGGGACAGGGAAGCTATATTTACGCTTCCGAACTTGTCTCTTCCGATGCATTGTTTAGGAAATTTATTTCAAAGTTTATGGTAAAATATATAAATTCGATTCCGCGAAAGATATAACTTTTTTAAATTTATGTAAATTAGTATAGTCGTCAGGTACTAGAAAGGAAATACTACAAAGTTTCATTTCGTGCTTTCACAATTAAAGTAAAGCCGTAATAACTGATAATTCGATTATTTAGAAGACGAGAAAAGAGTGTAGCGCTAAATACAATTAACCCGCAGTACCTTGGAACTAAAATCGTTTTAAAGAAACTTCCCAAGTAAGAACCGAAGTTTATCGAGGGCTCTTTTTGTATGTCTTTTGCGCGCGCGCGCGCGAGCATCAAGAAAAGTCGCAAAAAGCCCGTTGGGCTACGTTTCAATAGAATCAGCCAGCGAGGTAATTTCGCTTCATGCGCTACGAAAAGGCTAATTTGTTTATATATACCCGCATCAGAGAATCCCGACGCATTCTTTGTTGTTGATATAAAAATGATGAAAGTTGCCGAGGGGCGCGTTTTAGCGGCGACACGTGCTGTAATTTGTTTCGCGTTCTGACGTCACGGCGCGCCTGCAGCCGTTCTTAACTTGAAACGTATTTCAATTTTTAGGCTATAATAGGACGGAAAATGTTGGCAGTGGAAGAGGTCAAGCGGAAGAATATTGTTTTGATCAAGTTTAGATGGTAGTTTATGAAAAATTTTCTCTCCTTTATACGGAAACAAGTTAATAATTTCACGCTTTGTTTAGTTTACAGAATACTGCAATTTTCAGTTTCGAAAGGTAAAATATTGCGCTTCATCTCGGCTCGCTCCTACTCATCGAAGAAAATATTTATAAACAAGTACAAAGCCGTACGTCACGTAAACGAAACTTTAATCGCAGCGTTAAAAAGCCGAATAAACAAGCCCCGGCGAAAAGTTCGAAAGCTACGTAATACAGCTATCTTTAAAGCTCTTTACAACAGCCGCGCGTTTTAGAATCAAGGAATATTTACGCTTTGTCGTGAGCCAGTGCTGCCCTCGTGAATTATGACCGGCCCCCGAGATTACCGGTGTATATTCTACAGCGCGAAAAAAATTTATTTCCCCGCCTCATTGACGTGCTTACCGTAAATACCTAGGGTTCGATTCCAGCACTTTAAGCTGCGGGCAGCCTGAGAGTTACGCCTTTCGTATACAGAGACCGCTTTCTGTACCGTAACGTTTCGGCATCGGGAGGAAAAAATAAATTGACTTTGGAAAAAAAAGGTCGGGAAAGAGAGAGTTTGTTTTCGAACGCTAGAACCTGATATTCTAACGCATATATACTGGATAGTTTATATTTGGGGCTTTTTGAAAAGCGCGCGCGAAGCTTTACACGTCCGCGCGCCGCGAGTTTATTTTTCTGGCGGCTGTGTACAGTTAGAAAATAGAAAAATAAGGAACGCGGATCGGAAGTATTGGAAATTTTCATTGTTCGCGTTTAGCCGGCGGAGAATATTCTCGAAATTTATGAAATAACGCGGGGAGGTGTGTCTAGTGGATAAAGGGCGGGCTCCGCTCGGACATCGTATTTCAGAATTTATTCCGCGTTTCTTGTTTACACGAATATGATGCTTTATACGTTTTGCGGTAATTTCCGCCTGAATTTCTGGCCCCGTAATACCCGAGCGCTGCTTAAGACTGGGATATATGTTAATTTTTCTTTTCTTCTAACCGAACGAAGCCGGCGGGCTGCTCGGCTGAAAAATGGCTTAAAATTTAGCACGTTAAAGCGAGGCGATGAATTTATAAAACAGCCGTTTCTTGCGAGACGAGCGAGCCGAACAACATTGTCAGGACGTTTGCGAGATCTATTTCGCAACATACATCAGTATCGCGTGTCGGCGCTTTACCCGGCAATTTTAAAATTCTCATCCATTAATTCCTGCCCATCGAGCAAAAATACTCTCCGGCAAGACAAAAACGAAGGGAAAAAAGTGGAGCTACGGTAGCTTCCCAGCCCGTAAAGTATCAATTTCCCGGAAAAGCCCGCCATTTCTCCCGGAGCATTACATACAGCTCGCGCCACCGCGACATCCCTCAAAAAGCGAGCTCGCGAGCGTAACACTTCGATCGGAAAAATATATCGCTCCTCGCAGACACTCGCGCGTCCATATAGATTTGATAAATCGCTCTTGCGAAAGCGGCAAAAAAAACCGAGTGTATAAAACTTTACCGCTCATTAGCGCTCGCAGCTCGTCCTTCGACTCTCTCTCTCCTAACGACCGACGCGATCTGCATGGAAAAGACATAACCGTGCGTCTGCGGTGCGGCCGCTGTCCTTTTTTAAAAGTAATGGCGCGACGCGGCCTGTAAGAGAGCGATGCGCCGCTAGTTAATACACGGAGCGAATCGATGAAAATTTATTAGCCATCTCCGCGCGCGCGCTGATTCATGCCCTTTTGATTGATTCAATAGTCCGTGAACGCGCCGTATATCTCCGATGCGGGCCGCATGTGCGTGGAGCGCGAAAATTCTTGGAGCTGCGGAATTAATCGGGTCGGGGTTAATGCGTGGTTGGCTATAGGGGAGCTGGGGATTTTCGCGCGTTTCGGTAAGTTTCGAATGGAAAGTCGATTCGGCGACTGGTTCAGTCGAATTGATTTCCTATTTCTCGAACTTTGGCTCTATTAGGGGGGACGAGGGAGGATTATACGCGATGTCGCCGATGTAAGAGTAATTAAACGCTTTTATTGTTTTCGCGCGCGGGGCGCTGGTAGTTGCGAGAAAGTTTCTAATGAGCGAGTTTTTCAATCAGCCGGATGAATGGAAATGAGAATAATGGAGTTGAAGCGGAGAGCGTCGCGGGATAAAGGAGAGGGGATTTGTAACGTCGTGAATGGACTGTTTCAGGGAGACGGATAAGTTATTGGAGATTCGATTAGTCGGATTATTACCGCGTTTAAATAAACTTCAATTATCTCACTCTTGTTTCCGCGTGCATCAAAACGCCAGAATTGAAATAAATTATTTCAAAGAAAAAGCATTCCAACCATTTTCCTAAAAGCACGCTCGCTCTGATTTCCTCGAGCGGAATATAAATTTCGGGCGAGCGTAAAACAATTCCTCGGCGAATATCATCCGCAAAAAAGCAGACCGCCCGACGACTGCAGCGGCGGGCGCGCGATTATCGCCCCGCTAAAAGCGAAGCGTCAACTGCAAGCGTAAATTTTTCGCCCGCGCTGCTGCACCCACGCGCGTCCGCCGCTAAAAAATTGGCTCGCTCGCGCGCACGCTCCTATATACAGTGCTGCTCGCTTTCTCTCTAGCTTCTCCCTGGCGCGCTATACATAAAACTCGACACGCGCGCAAAAGTGCCTGTCTCGCCCCGACGAATTTCTCCAGGCGAGAGATAAACAACGCGCGGCCGACGGAAAAAACGATAACGAGACAGCCGGAGAACGCATCCATCAGCTTGTAAATAAATAAATTGACCCGCGCGTTCCTTTCTGCTTTATGTATACGCAGCATATAAGAAGCGCGAGGAAAATCGTCGGGGTATATCGAAAGGGACGCGAGCGGTCGGATAAGTCGGGGCTTCTTTATTGGAGGCGAGGATAAAGAGTCGCGCGCGGAGCAAAGAGAGAGAGAGGCGAAATTTTGGCCGTCGCGGCGACGGGCTATTTTAACGCGGCTCGGAGGCCGGCCGACGCGCGGTTTGTTTCGTTTTTTGATGTTTACGCGTGAGCCCAAAGAGCCCGTGTCTCTCGGGATAACGGCTTTTTCAGAGCTTGTTAACTTTTATTATTCCAAAGCGGATACCTAGTATTACGGCCGAGATTTTCCTCTCGTTTATAAACGTCAGCCCCCCGCGCCTTCCAACTGCCGCGCGCGATTAATTAGGGACTCGGGAGAGATCAGCGATCGTCTGGCGCGTTAGGCTTCCCCTGGCTCAGCAGGCCCCCAGGCGGAAAATTAAAGGACCCTAATCAGGAGCGTCCGGTTCACGCCCAATTGACTGCACCCCCGCCCAGCGCGCTGTTTATCCCGCAAACCGCATCCGACGTCGCCGCGAAACATAGCACCTGATCCGCGTCGATTTCAATTTCCCCGTCAATCTCCCACAGCCGCACAGCAGCAGATGGGACTCGGAAAAATCCGCCCGCATGCAAAGTACAATCGGGCAGTGATGCGCGCAGCCAGCGAGCCGCCCACAGCTCTCGCGTGCAGCGTCTGTTAGCCAGCGTATATAAATTCGTCACGATCGTCGGCGACGCGCGGATGCACGTCACTTGGCGGCCGCCGCGCGCTCCCACATAGTTATATACACCGCTCGGGACATACGTACTTTCTGCTCGCTCGCCCGAGCTATCCTCTCCCTTGTAGATGCAGACTCGAGCTTTTTCGCCGCACACACACGCAGACGCGCAGAGATAGAGCAGCTTGGCGTCCCTCTGCTGGCTCTCTGGTAGCTCTCTCTCTCTCTCTGGCGCGCTTACGTCACCATTTTTCTCGACGATGCAGTCCGCGCCGATGACGATTCCACCTCGGTCCCGCTGCTGCTGCTCACCACCACTTTGACGCTCATGCACATTCTCACAAGCGCGCACTCGCCCGAGCCGTCAACATCGTCGATCACTCTAGGGTGCGATAAACACAAGCGATGCACAAAATCGGGATCTATAGGCCGAGGTTTCGGTACCGATCTTCCGGCCGCGGGGCATTCGATCTCCTCGGCACGGCCGGGCGCGAATTGGTAGCGCGCCGCGGTAGGAGAGCGACTGGCCGCACGCCGCGGCGCAGATTATTTTTGTCAAACTCGCGCGCGCGCGCCGGACAAGTGTCTCTTTGGCTCCTCTCCCCGCTCTCACATACAGAAAGAGAGAAAGCCGCGCGAATAACGCCGCGCTCCGCTCTACATACTGGCGCCGATGATACAGCAAAGCTCGGGAGAGAGAGAGACTCGCTGGCTGCAGTGTGTATATCCAAGATCGCCGAAAGTCAGAGCTTTACTATGCTACGGTGCGTCGCGCGCAAAGGTCCGGGCTACTCTGCGCCGAGCGAGTTTGGCGAGAGCGCGCGCAAGCCCACTCTCTCTCTCTCTCT